>JAQIXP010005860.1:0-10056 GCA_034700285.1 Proteroiulus fuscus
AAATGGACCGCACAGTTGAATTCACAATCGAAAATGAAGTGGAAATACAAAAAATGGTAGCAAATTCCAAATTTCTAAAAAAATCCTGTAGGCCTACTGTAGTATGGGTGATTTTTAAGGGAAGTAAGTCGAGTTGTCACATCCTCAAAATGGACCGCAATTCGGGACACAACATTGACGCATAAAGTGCCACGTAGCAAAGCGTACCTGCTTTCAATTGAAAATTCCAGAAAAACCATAAACTTATTAATACCCGATGACATTCGTATCGAGGGAAGAAGTAGGCCTCCGGGAATGACCTCCTCGTGGCATCCTAGGATGGGCTGTGGTCAATCACATCGTATCATCTCGTGGATCGTCCATCTGATAATCCTCCAGCAAACGCATTCCTTGAAAGAAAAAGAAATTGGTGAGACCTAGAATCTGCAGCGCTAACCAACACATCATCCCCCAAGGAACTGTCTGACTACAACATTACGGTTTTGGGGGAAAAGAGACATCTTCTGGGTGCGAAGAAGGGCACACTTTGCTAGCCCGGTCGCTTCAAATATCAAAAGACATACAAGATTTGGAATTGAAATTTTAGGAAAAATTTGGAAAAACATTTGAAGATATAGAAAGCACAGCATTCCTATTTGTGCATGCATGCATTTTTATTTTTATAAATTCCATGTGTGTACTGATGCCATTATAAAAAATATCTACAATTCATGTTTCATATCGTTTATTTGACTCAATAAAAGTGATTTTTGAATCCAAAATCTTCATGGAATTGTGATTTGAAAAATTGTAATTTTTGCCTAAATTGAGATTTGAGAAATCATGTTTTTTCCAAAATTGTGATTTGAAAAATCATGATTTTGCCAAAATTATAATTTTAGAAATCCATGATTTTGCCAAAATTGTGATTTGAGAAATCTTGATTTTGCCAAAATTGTGATTTTTGAATCATGAATTTCGAAAGAAAATCAGATGATAATTTTAAGACTGAAAATCAAACATTTATAGAACTGTGAGTTCCCTTTCTAAAGTCAAAGCAAAAAAAATCTATGAGTAAAAACATGTTTTATCATTCCCCAAAAAAATGAATACTTAACAAATAAAAATGTCAAAGGTGCCAATAATGACAAACACTAAATAATTATTTGTTATTAACATTCGACATTTAAATTCAATAAAATGACTGAAAAATCGATCAAATTTTCCTTAATTCTGAAAAACAAGAAATACATTTTGGTTTCTGCTCAAAGCATGAGACACAATGGTATTTCACCAGCGCCATCTACAAAATGGCTAAAAATTCCATACTCTATACTTTCCGACAGCTTATCTAACCAGGAGCTCAACCAGCGCTTCGCCGCTCTCTTTCGCAAGGAAGCGCTGGTTGAGCTCCTGGTTAGATAAGCTGTCGGGAAGTATAGTAAAGAAAATTAATAATATTCTATTATGCAAGCAATTAGAAACAAGAAATTTACACATTTTCAAGTTAAGATTGATTCGCTGCACTTGATATGCATGAAAATATACTCATCTACCCACTGAAGCAACAATGGGAATTAATTGAAAAGAAAATATTATTAGAACTTCCTAAAAAAATTTGTTAATTATTAAATAGCTCTAGATAATCCTTTAATTAGCAATGCTAAACTAACGCTACAATAATTACAGATCAAATAGAAATTGAATTAAGGCCTACTTGCATTTGAGAATTGCTTAATTCTGGAAAAGAATTGCCTTTGCACTAACCTTCATAACAACTGTAACTGCCAATGCGAATGGATTTTGATTATGATTAAAAAAGCAACAAGAAGCGAATAAAGGATTGAAGCTGAAGAGGAGCAAGATTTTGCAAATGGCTGAAAAAGCAGATTTGGTAAATTTTGAAAAGAAAAAAATACTTTTAAGGAATTGCATATTTCCACAAGTTGTAAGCAAGTTGTTGAACTTTTGGGACTGGACATCATTGTGACACTGACCCAACAGTGACCTAAAATTTCAAAATTTTTGAAGAAAAATTCCAGAAAATCACAAACGTTTAACAAGAAAGTCTCAGCTCATTACGAGATATTTTTTTCTTTAAAATAAAGCCAAGAATCATGTTTTTTAAATACATGGAAGGCGCCATTTGACAAGATGATTACGAAAAATGAGTGGCGCCATCTAGTAGTGATCTTGAAAGTATTCATTTTTCGGCATGACATTAAGTATTAAACTGTACAAACTTAGATACTAGGTTCGGCTCTAACAAGCTCAGACCTCGGTGGGCCACCTGGCGGCAGTTTTTTTTGCTATCGCTTGCTGTTGCCTTCCATGTAAGCTGCATAACACTAACAGCACCCTGCACCACCTGGTGGCAGATTTTTAAGATTGCGAGCAGCTTCATTGCAAGCGATCTTAAAAATCTGCCACCAGGTGGTCTACCGAGAATTTAAACAGGTTGGAACTGACTTGAGTATATTATATTAACCGAGCAATGGTAGTACTCAACTTACTCAGTAGATGGCGCCACTTCTTTTTGCAGAATAGATAATGGCTACTTTGAATGAAAAAAATCTTTACCATTAAATCAAATAGTGACTTCAATGGGGGGGGGGGGGGGGTGGGGACAACGTCACAATCGAAAAATTACCAGTGCCAGTCATCAGTGTCACAACAAGGAGCTGCCGATAGGGATCGTTCAAATATTACATACGCCATTCTTGGGGGGAGGGGATGTTTCATTAGTTGAATTGGTGAGTTACATAATACTTGAACGCTCCCATATATCTAATATCCCACCTCTTACAAATTACAAAAAACTGCAAACGTTTTGGCAAACATGTTCCTTTTCAATAAGATTTTTAACGAGTGCCTCCCTAAAAGGAAAGTCTCACAGTGTTACAAGTTATGTTTAAACTAAACACAAACAATAGTTGAGAAGGGCATAGAAATTAATTTTGTCATCAGTCTTAACACAATTCAGAAAATGATGAATTTACTAAAAAAAAAAAAAACATGGATGGCGCCATTTTGCCATTCTATTAAAATAATGAAAGATGCTATCTAGTGTTATTTTTATAAATTACACCATTGAAAGTGTTAATGTAGGGTTATGTGTACTGGATTTCCAAGAAATCAGCTATCAACATAGTCAGTAGATGGCGCCATTTATCTAAAAAATGGCAACTTCGTATGAAAAGCATTTTTTCTCCAAATCAAGCGCTTTCAAGACTTATATTTTTACAGAACGGTAAGTTCAGTTACGATTAAAATTTCTACTTCTTTCATCATTTTTCCTCGCCTTCTTTTTAAATATAACTTGTGACAAGATGGGACTTTCCCTTTAACTATAAAGTGCCATCAGCAGAAAGTCTTCAGATAAAAAAGCACTAGGGAACCATACGATGAGAATTTCTCTACTAACACTCCCACACATTATATTAAATGAAGTTGGAAATTGCAAGATTTTGGAGAACCACTTGGTCCTTGTCATTGTCAGCTGTGATAATGTCGTGTCTCGATGGTCCTCACGCAGCGGTGATGTATTATTGTCACTGGGTATTAATTGTTTCTATAGCCGAGTTCCAGGACCGGACCTTAAATAAAGGAAGGGTTCCTGGACTCAAAAAAAGTTCTGTCTTTCGGGGCATATTGGTCGTACAGATGCTATACAGAATAAAAGAATTAGTAGACTAGGACTTAAGTCAGCACTCTTCGGTACCATCATAATTCGGTGTCAAACATAGACATTGCTTGGACGATGTCGTCGTCCTGTACGAGTGGTCACATTGGAAAGATTGGTCACATTGGAAGATGTGCAAAGTGCCAAGAATATGAAAATAAGAGAGAAACAAGTTAGTGAAGTGAATTGCAAGTTACAAAAAGTCAAGAAAAAGGGAAAATAGACATTGATTTTGATACTGGGCATGCCCAGTTTTGACTTCTATTTCCTGTTATGACGTCACGTCCTGCATCACATCAACAAGTGAATGAAAAATACCAAAAGTAGGCATAATTTACAGAAATTTCGACAAAAAGCTTTGGAATTGATCTAAATAGCTAACTTTCCAGAAATAATCCATCTCCAAGTAAAGAATGAACTGGTGATTTGACCATGTTTCTTTACGAATTCGCTAATTCATTCTTTGATTGGACGAAATTATTTCCGAAAAACTTAAAAAGATCCATATGAGAAATCAAGTACTAGAATCAATAAAAACATCAAATGTTACCAAAGAAAAGGACAAAAACATTAAAAATGTAATAGGCATCAAACATGCATAGTATAGTCAGGCTCCCCTTAAAAGAAGATAACATTTACCATTGAAAAACTGGTTTTTCAATAGGAAAAATTGCCTTCTTTAAATGGAGGCTGATTATAAGGCATTCAAAAAGTTTGTGCAAGAATGTTCAATGTTATGAAGTGCAGGGAAAAAAATATTTTTGTCACCACTTAAGAGAAGATAGAATTCCCCATTGAAAAACAGGTTTTTTAATGAGAAAAATAGTCTTCTTAGCTGTAGGCAGATTATAACAAGGTAATGCAGGAATATTTATTGTGAAAAATTTTTTATAAAATATTGTTTAAATTGTACCACCAGTTAAAAGAAGATATTAATCCCCATCGTAAAACCGGGTTTTCAATAGGCAAAACTGCCTTCTTTTAGTGTAAGCCGATTAGGCCTACATTATCTAATAATTTAAAAAAATGGTTTTGCATGGTTATATATATTTTTGTTTATGTCTAAATGTCTAAAATACACGAATAGCGCCATTTTAACATATTATTGCAAAAATAACTAGCGCCATCTAATAGCTACATTTGAAAATTAACCCTCTGAAAGTGTTCATGTGTGTGGCTTCAAATTTTCTCTATGGAATAGTTATGTATTGAATTCATAAGATGGCTAACAAACTCGACAGATGGCACCACTCATTGTAAAAAATGGATACTTCCCACGAAAATCTTTTTGGCCAAATCAAGTTCTTTCAAAATAGTATATTAACTAAATGGTAAGTTCAATTAAAATTAAAAATTCTATGCCAGTCTAAATTATGTTTTGTCATTTTTGACTGATTTTAAAAATGAAAATCCAACTTTTTTTGTTGCAATTTTTATCATTTGTAGAAAAATGGGGAAAAACCAATTCTTCATGACTAATGTGAAATTGGGCATAAGAGTTCAACTGCATTTCTCCATCAATCATTTAGTCGTTAGAAGCTACAAAGGAGACACGAGACCATTTGCTCCCATTGAGGCAATAAACTATAGGGAATCATTTTCAACATATAGCAAAACCATAAATTATTCATTAGTTTTAAATGTTAATTCAATTCAACTCTTGAGGAGGCCACTTTGTCATTCCAAATTGGATTATATGTATGTGTTCGTGTGTATATGTTGTAGGATCGATATTTCAGTGTCAATCCACTGGCCCTTAATGAATAAAACAAGTATTGGAATCTTATCTAATTCAGTTAGCAAATTCATATAAATTTACATGTTGTGTTTTTTAAAGGGAAAGTCCCACTTCGTGGAAAAATATTTTTAAATTTAAGGCAAGAAAAAGTTAACATGCCAATCGAAAATTCAATTTTAATCGGACTTACCATTAAGAAAATATATATGTTAAGAGCCTGATTTGGTTGAAAATGTTTTTGATTAAGAGCATCCATTTTTTTTAACA
Organism: Proteroiulus fuscus; assembly: GCA_034700285.1. Taxonomy (NCBI): domain Eukaryota; kingdom Metazoa; phylum Arthropoda; class Diplopoda; order Julida; family Blaniulidae; genus Proteroiulus; species Proteroiulus fuscus. The sequence goes on from JAQIXP010005860.1 coordinate 5,667, forward strand.
GTGTCATCTAGTGGCAACGTTCAATATTATTATCATTTCTGTCCGCCATCTTAGGAGTCTCATAGCACTCCTCTACGATCTCACATATCTTACATACTAAATAACTTGCATAGAAGTAAAATCTTAAAAGTAACAACAGTGGCTAACAGATGGCGCTAAATAATAACTAAACATGGCGCCATTTTGCCATATTCTTACTTTAAAAAAAGAACTGGCGCTATCTAGTAGTTACTTCTGGAACTAAAACCTCTGAATGTATGTCTTCACTTTTAAGAAATAGTTATGTGAGTTGAACTTGAATTCATATGAATTGGCTGACAAATTGGAATCTTGGTACTCAATGTAATCAGCAGATGGCGCCACTTATTGTAAATAAAATGATCAAATCAAATATATTTCTTATAGGGTAAGTCCAATTAAAATTTCAATTTCCATGTCCTTCTTAATTTGTTTTGTCTTTTGTTTCTGAATAACTTGCAGCAAGTTAAAGCATTCCCTTTAAATAAAAAAAACCATTAGAAAGTTATGAAAAAAAAGCTTAGGGATTTCTAGTGCAGTTTGGTATGCTAGAAACTAGGATACAAAACATCCAGCTTTGACCTATCAGTCAGCACATATTCCCAAAGTAAACAAATGCATTTTTCAATAAAAACAATGTTTTTTTTTTAAAGAAAAATTAACTTTTTTGACAAAATTTAGAACTCGAATGGCGTGTCATAGATTCAAAGTTGAAAGTATCGTATTTTCAGTGTATATTTTGTAAATGAAGGAGAAAGTGTGCTGGGATGTAAGTTTATATAAGTGCATGGCTAAGTGACTTACACATTTAAGGACACAAAAGATGAACAACATTCTGTCATAAGTCGCTCAGTGAAAGCATGTTGTGGCAAGCGAGTTCATCCTGTTAGCAGACAAATAAGTAATAACAAATGTACGACATAGGGGTCATGGGAAGGTTAAACTAAAACTCAAAAAAGATAGACACCATTGACGTTAATTTAGCCAATTCCCTTGGCATTCAATCTGAAGAGGAAAGTCATACTTTATACAAAGTTATGTTTAAAGGGACAGTCCCACTTTGGGGCAAATAAATCTTAAAATTGATAATAAAGGGCAGTTTTATTAATAATTGCAGTTCACCTATCGTAATTCAGAAATAACGATTTTTCCAAAAAAAAGATAGGTGTCATTTTTATAATAGTCCCCCACCCAGGCAGAATGGCGCTGCATGCAAAGGGGGTTCAAGTTGGCTTCACTTTATCGCAATGGAATAGTTATGTGCATTCTCATTTAAGCAAAAAGTTGTACACCATCAAGTTTATTACTAGAGGGATTGACAAAATGACTTCCAACATGGCTACTATCAACCATCCAGATTTTTGTTCTAAAAACTATGGAAGGGTACTTATAAATTAAATTAAAATTTCTATGCTCTTCTTGTTTTTTTTTCTCTCTTGCAAAAAATGCTTGAGGTAAGGTGGGACTGTCCCTTTAAATGAAAGAACAGAATTGCATTAATATGAGATTGAAGCGCCACCAAGTGTACATTACTTAGAAATCTCAGACAATTTCTGCCATATTTAAATTTTTTTTTTCTATGATTGTATTAATTATTTCACAGTAGGAAAGTGAAGCCAAAATTGAATGATTCCAAGGGTGAACCTTCCTCCCATTGCTAACAGATGGCGCAAAAATTTTTCTGAGTTTACGATGCAGGTATTCCTGAGATCAGCAATATGGCGCTGCCCTTAATTTACATTAAAATTGCTATTTCTCAATAATTAAAAAGACGAAAGGTGTCGTCAATGGTGTCTACGGCTGAAGTACAGTTGTAGTATTTTAAATTGCAAATTTGTGTAATTCTTACAAATGTTAGGAGCATCAACATTCACACTTATCACATGTGCTACAGACTATAAACTACACTGTAACTAATGCAAAAAAAAAATTCAAAAAAATGTTTCAGGGGACAAAAATGCACAAACTGGACATTTTGTTTCTTTGTAATGGTTTTCTTTCAGCATTAAATATATGTTAAAATTAACATTGTTTTTCTTCTAAAATAAAAACATAATTTTGAAAAATTTACTTGTTTTGAATACTGAACAGACATTCGGTAGCACAGAGCTATTTTCTGTAAAAAGTATATTAAAAATATGGTTCAGGTATCTAAAATTTCCCAAAACAAAATCAAAATTTGTGTCTTTGTAATGGTTTTAAATTGTTACTAATTGTTTCTAAAATAAAAATAACTATACATATATAAAACAATTTGAGCTATAGTGGACAGACATTCTGAAACATACACCAGACACTACAAACATTCCAAAATAATAATAATCTAATGCATAAATAGTCTATTTGTAACTGGATTAAGACTATAGCAATTTCTCTCCAGTATTTTACTGTAATTTGAACTAACTTCAAGGTTAAAAACAATGCATTTAAAACCTTACCTTAGATAGTGAATCCATAAATTCGTCTAATGTAACAACACCATCTCTGTTTAAATCTAATCTCTGAAAATGACAGCAAAAATAAAGATAATTAAACTCTCAAAAATACAGTTATGACTGAATTTTAATAAATTTTGGAATGACTAGATTTGATTTTAAAATTATTTTAGCAATAAAGTAAGCAGTCAGGTTTTAGCTTTAAAATCTTTTTAACTTTTTAAAAGTTCCCCCATAATATATTAAAATTTAATGCTACTAATATATACAATAAGCTGATGATCTCTTTTTCTGATTTTATTCACAATTAGACAATCCTGCTAGACTTCCTTTAAAAATAAGGCAAATTTACCCAACTTCATTGAAAACTAAGACAAATTTTCCTGATTTATGTTTCAGGAATGACTTAGTCAGTTGGTGACTTTTTTCAAAAATAGCCAAACAATTTTTATATAAATTTGTCTGACTTCATTTAAAGATTGGAAAATTTGCCTGACTTTTCTCAAAAACGCAAATTTGTCAGACTTTTTTCAAGAATAACCAGTAGCCTGACTTCATTGAAAAATAAGAAAATTTGCCTGACTTTCCCCAAATAGTTAAATTTGCCTGATTAACTTTTCAAAAATAAGTCAAATTTGCCTGACTTCATTCAAAAATAGAATAATATGTCTGCCATCATTTAAAAAAATAAGAAAATTTGCCTGACTATCTTAAAAAAACTCAAATTAGCCTAACTTTATCCAAAAATTAGACAAATTTTCCCTGACTTTCTCCAAAAGGTCAAATCTGTCTGCTTCCATCCAAAAAATCGCTAAGTTTGCCTGTTTTGTTTCAAAAATAGTCAAAGTTGCCAAACTTCAATAAAAAATAGGCAAAATTTTCTGGCTTCATTGACAGATTTTTCTGACTTTTTTCCAAAAATAAAGCATTTTTCCCAGACTTAATGTCTGATTTCCTTCAAAAAAAAAATAAATTTGCCCGATAAATACATAACTTCACGAAAAAAAATAATAAACTTTGCTTATTCAAAACTAAGCAAATTTTACTAACTTCATTCAAAAACAGGAAAATTTGCCTGACTTCATTGAAAATTAGAAAACTGCCTGACCATTTTCTTGTTGCCAACTTTACATAAAGTGGCAAACCTAGAACCCATATTACTGATACTCAATGCTTTTTCCACTAATTTTAAAATCAGTTAGTGCTTATCATGTCATACGAAGGATAAAAGGAAAAAAATTAAAAACAAAAATCAGGATAACTTACTTCAAATACTCTTTCTACGTGTTCCCGTGTCGTAGCTTCTTCTAACACTGGTTCTGTACATTTGCCCATTAATTCATATATGGAATTTACAATATGATGCATTTCATCCTTAGTAATATAGCCATCTCCGTTGATGTCGTATAAATGGAAAGCCCACTGAAGTTTCTCGTTGAGGGAACCACGAGAAAGCACCGAAAGACCAACCACGAAATCCTGCACGGACGAAAAATAAAAGCATTAAAATTCGAAACTAAAATCAATCCACTGTTAAATTACCAACTCATTTTGAAGGATCTACCTGCTTACTTACAACAATTACTAATTTTGGAAAATTCTTAAAGAAAGCTTTGATATTTAACTTTTTTGCAAAGTTCTTGAAAGGGGGCTGCTAAAACCCTGTCAATGTCCAGTTATTAATTTGGGGAAAACCCTTTCATAAAGTAATCTAAATTTTCTTTTTTTTTCGCATAAATTTTTGTCAACAGTGCCTTCTGTTGCACTTAAAGGGACAGTCTCACTTTAAAACAAGTTATTTTTAAACAGTACACAATTACTAGATATTAATTTCAGTGCCAATAATAATTGCAGCAAAGATTTCATTTTGAAGAAATCACGACGTTTCCAAAATGCACAGTAGGCGCCATTTTCCTTAGCCTTCAGCCGCTTTCGGC
>JAQIXP010005861.1:0-10054 GCA_034700285.1 Proteroiulus fuscus
TTCAAAATGCATTTTTAAAAATTTATTTAAAAATAAATGCTTTAAAAATGCATTTTTAAAAATACATTTCAACATGCCTTTTTAAAAATACATTTCAAAATGCATTTTTAAAATTCATTTTGAAATAAATGCTTTAAAAATGCATTTTTAAAAATGCATTTAAAAATACCTTTTAAAAATACATTTCAAAATGCATTTTTTAAAATGCAATTAAAACTACCTTTAAAAATACATTTCAAAATGCATTTTTTAAAATGCAATTTGAAATAAATGCTTTAAAATGTATTTTGAAATGCATTTCATTTTGAAAATGCATTTTGAAATGCATTTTAAATTTTAAAATGCATTTTAAAATGCATATCTTTTCCATATGGGAATGCACATTGTAAAATATTAAATTAAAAAAGTTGTAGAATTTTTTAAGTTTGGGCATTTTTGACTATGTTTCTACCTCTGCCTTTCAGTTTTTCAATTTTAATTTGAACCAGTGACATGTGACAATTGAACCTTGTGATAAGGACAAGTCCTAATTGGGTGACTGACTGACTGACTCAACATCGCCCAGCCCAAACCGCTGGCCCTAGACACATAGAATTTGGACAGCATAATACCTTTTATGATGTAGGCAACCGCTACTCATAGGAAAAATAAATGGATTTTAAAATGCATTTAGAAATGCATTTTTAAATGCATTTCTAGTTGATTATGAAAATGTATGATTTTTGGGACGAGTTTGTTTCAGTATGCATTTAGGACAAGTTTGTTTCAGTATGCATTTAGGAAATCATTTCACAATGCATTTAGGAAACATTTCACAATGCATTTAGAAAAACATTTCACAATGCATTTAGGAAACATTTCACAATGCATTTAGGAAATCATTTTACAATGCATTCATATAAAAACATTTCACAATGCATTTAGGAAAAAAATTCACGATGCATTTAGAAAAACATTTCACAATCCATTTAGAAAAACATTTCACAATCCATTTATAGAAAAGCATTTCACAATGCATTTAGAAAACATTTCACTATGCATTTAGGAAAACATTTCACAATGCATTTAGGAAATCATTTTACAATGCATTCATATAAAAACATTTCACAATGCATTTAGGAAATCATTTCACAATGCATTTAGGAAACATTTCACAATGCATTTAGGAAACATTTCACAATGCATTTAGAAAAAAACATTTCACAATGCATTTATATAAAAACATTTCACAATGCATTTATATAAAAACATTTCACAATGCATTTATATAAAAACATTTCACAATGCATTTATATAAAAACATTTCACAATGCATTTAGGAAAACATTTCACAATGCATTTAGGAAAACCACTTCACAATGCATTTAGGAAAACCACTTCACAATGCATTTAGGAAAACCACTTCACAATGCATTTAGGAAAACATTTCACAAGGCATTTAAAGAAACATTTCACAATATTCATTTAAGGAAACATTCACAATGCATTGCCAAATGCATTAATGCATGCATTGCAAATACGCTTCCCCTATACATAACAAAATGCATTTTACTGAACATTGCGATATGCGTATAAAATAAATTTTAAAATGCGATTTTAGTTGAAATACATACTTTAAAAGTGCATTTTAAAATGCAATTAAATAATGAAAATGCATTTTGAAATGCATTTGTTTACGTGTAGGTAAGAAGTAATTTTTTTCCAAATTCCACTCCTAGAGGAAGCTACGAGCAATATTATAACATATTTGTTTAAAATTTTTGTGTGGATAGGTATCGATAGGTCAGCATGTCTGTGGGCTAATTTTGCATTAAGCAATTTTTCCTGGATTTCAAAGAATATGAATTGTCTTAAAGTTTATGTTAGTTTTGCATGTGATACTTGTTTCGCCAGAGTTGGTGAATTTTGCTGGTGAGAAATGTGTTCTGGAAGTGTGTCCTGTTGGACTGAATTCTGGCAGGAAACAAGTTGAAATGGTCAAGTGGCTCGCACTTTTAGCCACAGGTTTTAGAATGGTCGATTAGTATGTAGTTGGCATCCTTGCAGTACAAGTCTACATCATTTTTTTGAGTAGCATTGGGTATGCGGTTGTCGTAAATGCCACACACTGTTTTCACTGTTGAAAAACAAAAACAATTGAACAGTATTATGAGTAAATTTTTTTTTGTGTCATTTTTGTGAAAAGTGCATTTTGAAACATTATTCTGTTTAAATAGTTTTTTGGGAATCCTGTGTAAGATTAGTGAGGAGGGAATTTATGGTCGAATCCTAATTATGATGACTAGAGGTGGAGGGATACTAACAATCTGGATTTTTGATGACGTCATATTTGAATGGTCCCTTAGGACAAATTCCAGACGTACTTTTAATGTCTGCATCTCAGCTGAATGTTTTGCAAGTGGATTTGATGTAGTGTTTAATACCCTTATTATCAGTTTCCCATAGACTACTTGGTAGACCTGATAATTTGTTTATAAATAAGTATATTTAATGCCCCTATTTTCAGGTAACCCGGCAAAATATTTGGAAATAACGCGAGGTACATTTTTTTTGCGGGATTGATACAATAGATTGGATTTCTGAATTATTGTGTTTTAACTAAAGGAAGTCGAAAGTGAGGAAAAATACCAAAATGTAGAGAATTATAGTATCTAGTGCACTGTGAAAGCATTTTTTCCAAATTATTATTAGATTTAAAAAAAAAAAAAAATTTAAATGCTTAAAAATTACAATGAAAAGCATGTACCACCTCACCGGAGAAAAATTATTACAAAATAACTGAATAAATTTCCTAAATTTTGACATATTTGACAGTTCACTCTCTAATATTTGTATTTTCTTTTTTTTTTTTTTTTAATTGCAAAACACGATTTTCGAGATAAAATTCCAAAAAAAAAATTTCAAATGTTAGAGAAATGTCAAATATACCAAAATGTAGGAAATTTATTCTGCTAAAACACTGTGGAATCGCTTTTTGCATAAATTAATTGGTCATTTTTGTAATCTTTTTTTTCCCCCGTGAGGTGGTCAATTTTTCATTGTCATTTTAATGCATTTAAATTTTTTTTTTTTAAAAACGTAATGATAATTTTGAAAAAATGCTTTCACGATGTACTAGATCTGATAGTTCTTTGCATTTTGGTATTTTTGCTTTCTTTCTACTACGTAAGAAACCATGGAAATAATGGTATTAGCTGGTCAATACATTACACGCATAGCGGTTTCAAAGTGGCCTGAATTAGGTAGGCCTAGTTATAGATAGTTAGTTATCATTTATTTCTTATTGTTTCTTGAGGTTTTACTCACCCAGTTCTGTGCCTTTTCTATAGACGACTACGACGACATTACCAGCATTTATCCATTGTACTTGCTCATTCATTGATGCTGTTTAAAGGAAATATTTAAGTGCTGGTGAGACATGCTTAATCTTAAGTTGAACTAGCTTTTAATCAGTAAATGTATAGTGATCTTACTTCCATTTTCGAATACTAGTTCAGTAGAGTAATCTGAAGCGCCATTGGAAAATTTGGTAACATCTGCTTGATGTTTAAAATACATCGTATATTCCTTCTTTTGTCTAAAGAAAGTTTAATAAAAGTTATAAGTAATGAAAAATCACAGTTTGTATACGTAATACATGGGCAGCGCCATATTGCTTGATCTCATAGAATTCCTGAATGGTTAAAATCTCAGAAAATTTTATCGCCCTCTGTTAGTAATGGCTTTGGCATTAAGTTTTGGCTTCACTTTAATTCTATGCAATATAGCTTATAGACAAAAGAAAGAATAACATTTGTATTCCGGAAAAAAAAGAATGTTTCAAAACCAATTCCAATTTTTGTAATTTAAATTTTAAAATGGCGGAAATATTCTGAGATTTTTGTATACACTGCTTTATGTTTAAAATACATTACTGTATCTTTTTTTTTATCTAGTGAAAGTTAAATGAAAATTAGCTGTAATTACAAATCATAGTTTTTATATGAAGCATTACATACACGGACAGCGCCATATTGCCTGATCTCATAAAATGGCTGAATTGGGAAAATCTCAGAAAATTTTGGCGCCCTCTGTTAGTAATGGCTTTAGCATTAAGTTTTGGCAACACTTTAATTCTATGCAATAGAGCTTAGACAAAAGAAAGAATAACATTTGTATTCTGGAAAAAAAAGAATGTTTCAAAACCAATTCCAATTTTTGTAATTTAAATTTTAAAATGGCGGAAATATTCTGAGATTTTAGTATACTGCTTTATGTTTAAATACATTAGGCCTACTGTATCTTTTTTTTATCTAGTGGAAGTTAAATGAAAATTAGCTGTAATTACAAATCATAGTTTTTATGTGAAGCATTACATATACATGGACAGCGCCATATTGCCTGATCTCATAAAATGGCTGAATGATAAAATCTCAGAAAATTTGAGTGCCATCTGTTGGTGATGGAAGGAGAGGTTCATCATTGGAATAATTCAAATTTTGACTTCACTTTTCTTCTATATGCAGTAATGAATGCATATATGTAAAACAAATGCATGTATTTCTAATTTCAATATGGCGGAAATTTTCTGAGATTTTTATTGTTCTGCTTGATGTTTGAAGTACTGTATATATAGGGCCTATACTGATCCTAACTTTTTATCCATTGAAGATAGAGCAAAAAATCAAATTACGAAGTTGATAAGCAGGAGTTATTTAGTGTAACTGCAGTGTTTCCTGAATTTTTTTAATTGATTTAATAATAGATAAAATGCCTCAAAAATAATTAAAAATGTGCCACTTTTTGGTAGCTTTATTTCTGCTTAAAAATAATGGAGCATTATAATTTTTTCCACATTTTTAAGCAGAAAAAAACTAGCAAAAAGTGGCACATTTTTACTCGTTATTAAAGCCATTTATCTATTATTAAATTAATTTTAAAAAAGTTAAGGAAACCCTGCAGTTACACTAAATTACTCCTGCTCTTGAACTTTTTAATTGGATTTTTTGCTGTATCTTCAAAGGATAAAAAGTTAATTTTTAATTACCTTTAAGGTTAGGTCAAAGGTCAATTTTTTTGCCACCATTGGATGCTCCACCCTTGATTTCCTATTCCATACCAAAGCTATTTTTAATTTCAATGAATATTTCGTTAAATTTTTGGAGCGGTTTACTATTCTGAATCACCCTGTATATTTCTGATTTAAATATGGCGGAAATTTTATGAGATTTATAACTTGGTGGCACTTTTGATATTTTTCATGAAATCATGATAGTAAGCTTGCATTACTTAGTAATTGAATTTCTTATTATAATTAACTAATTAATTAGAAAACCTAAATTACCCATCAGCTAGTTTGTAGTCCAATTTACAATAGAAATCATACTGCATCTTTTTAGCCTCTTCAGCCTTTTGACAGCTGTAAGATTGACAATCTCCCATAGGAATGGTAGATTTATATATGAAAATATTTGCCTGTGAAAAATAAAAACACTGTATTTTAAAGGTGAGAAAATTTTGCAGAAATTTGAGCATTTTTAATGAAATTATTGTGGAAATTTTCAAATGTTTTTTGATTAGCTTTTCATGCTGAAGACATTTTTTTTTTTGGAATTGAAATATATTTTGACATTAATTTAAATATTATTAAGTGTCAAAGATAACCAAATAGGTTAGGGCAAAATATTAATATAAAATTGATGGCTTGATTCAGAAGTGGTGAATACGCCAATTTGTCAAAAGTGAGATATAATTATACCATTGTGATCCTGGAAATGTCCCTATAATTAACCTAAAGTTACAGAAATTAATTTAACCAATAATTGTTAAAGTTACAGATGTGAACAGTATTAGCGAATAAGCCCCAACCTGCCATTCCTAATTAGAAGTGGTGAATAGACTAGTACAATTCGTTAGCTTACATTTTAAAAATTCCTCAAGACCTGGATGACAAACTTGACAATTCTGGCTCATATTTTTCCTTTTTTTTGCATTTTTTATTTTTTTTTAATAAGCAAATATATTTTACTTTCTTGCAAAATTAATCAAAGTCAAACTTTTGAATTTGCGTTTTTAAGCTTTTTATTTCACAAATTATTGAATTAATTTAGTACTTTAAGTATTTAACAAAAATTAGCACATTTCCTATAATATATATATTTTTCTATCTGTTCACCAAATTTCAGCCTTTCAACATTGTTTGTTTCCAAGTTATACCATTTTTTCATTAAAAAAACGCTATTATCTCGAAACCATCTTTTTGCATATTCGTCACTTCTGAATTAAACCATCGAAATACAATTTATTAATAAAAATGCAATACATATATACATTTTCATTTATGGCGTAGAAACATGCTGGCAAAAGCAATGCGAGGGCAAAATGTAGAAACATCATTTTGACAAAAACTTTTTTTTTTTTTTAAATCTTAAACCAAATTTGATGATAGTTGAAGCAATTTCACCTGCTTTTATATTTACTTTTCAATACTTATAGCAAACACTTTGGATTGGCCAACTTCATACAAAGCCCTTAATTACACAAAATTATTGTAAAGTTTGCCAGTTTCATTCATATATTATTTGAAAAGAAATTGTGATATCTTTAAAAATAATTATCTTTTAATTTAAACCCATTCTCGTTTAATGATGCCAAATTAAATTTATTAATATCCAAGGCCCTTCTTTCCGACTTTATACACGAATCACTGCCAAAAATGATTTTTGGATTTTAAAAAAAATACCTTAAAACTGGAATCTGAAGTAAAAATGTATCAACCCTGTCAAATAATCTAAAGTGGAAGTTTTACTTTATTGCAAGTTATTCATAAATTAAAGAGAAGTTCAAATCAATATTCTTGCATTGAAAGTAAAATTTTAATCCGACTTTCCACTTGTCAGAAATCAGGATTTTTCTAAGAAGCGTGGGCGCCGCCATATTGCCCACTAGCGATGACTGGTGAGCACGTGTTGAACTATTTTCCACTCTCTATTTTATGGCAGAAATGGAATGTGGAATGCGCGTGCAAAAGTTCCATTTTTTAAATTTGAGGTCCGTTCTTTTTTCTGCTTAAGTAACCACGTGAGCACCAGTCTAGCACGTGCATTTTCTCTATAAAATTGCTTCATTTTGCACGTGCAAGCCTCGTGCTCAATGCGGTGCTAAAGCTACATGCATTACTGCTGCCATAAAGATGGCGGCATTCAGTGAAGGGCATTTTCCAGCATGGGACCTTTGTCGAAATTATATAATGACATAATGGTATAAGTCTTATTCCAAATTTAATTTTAATAGTCCCATTAACTATTCTTTGTCTTTGTCTTTAAAATAACTTATTAAAAATTGGAACTTCCGTTTAGAGGAAGTTTATTTTTTAATCGACCATCTTTTTTAAGAAAGTTCGTGAGTTAAACAATATGCATGGGCAGTATTTGCATGGTTTATATTTGCCTGGCAACAAGATGAATTTTTAATTTTGTTTATTATAGAAGATGGTACTTATTTTCAACCCATTAGTTTATAATTTGAAACCAATTGAGTAAAATGCAGAATTTATGTTTGTAAACAGTAAGCGGAACTAAAGAAGGGTTGATTTATAAATTAGATAATGACTATTATCATGCTATGGTAATTATAAAATTTCCTATGTAATGTTATTTTAAATTGGTACTTTTTACTGAAATGCTCCCCTTCCCTCCCCCCTCAAATGTGTTGCTATTTCTATTTTTCATTAGTTTGGGGTGGGGCTCTTGTAAGAAATTTAGCTGGGGGGAGGGGGGGTATGAGGGCGCCTAGAAGGAACTTTTATTAGGATTAGAGAAAATGTTGGGAAGTGAGTGGGGCCAATTTGTAAATTTCTGAATGTTTTGGGGGAATATGTCCTCCCCGATTCCCCATTATGGAGCATTCTTAAACAGTACGGGGACGAAGTGCAACTCGAGGGGAGGGGATAGAACAAAATTTAATTAAGTTTGGAGAAAATGTTGGGGGAGAGTAGGGTCAACTTGTAAAATTCTGAATGTTTTGGGGGAATATGTCCTCCAAGATTCCCCATTATGGAGGATTCTTTAACAGTACGGGGACAGAATGCGACTCAGTGGGAGGAAGGGGGGGGGGCTAGAAAAAATTTTTTTATTATGATTGCATGGAGAATATGTTGGGGGAGAGTGGGGTCAACTTGTAATTTTATGAATTTTTTGGGGGAATGTTCACCTGCCTCATTCCCCATTATGGTGGATTCTGTAACAATAGGGGGGTGTAGAATGCCACTCGGTGGAAGGGGGGGAGGGCGTGTATATTGGAGCAAATAACCTGGGCAGCTGCATTGACCTGTTACTTAAATAGGGTGTCATGTGGGGTAAACAGTGATGTTGTGACCAAGGGGGTCAACAATTGGGATGTTGGAAGTTCATAAGGGGTCGTCCATAAAGTATATTTTGCACTTGAAGGGGGGGGGGGGAATGGTAAATCTCTTTTTTTGCATATTTCATTAAAAAGTCTGATTGGAATATTGCTTCTGTCAAACTATACTGACGTAATTGTAGGCCTACTCGTGGTTGATAATAATCGAGTGGGATTTCAGTGAAACTAAGGTTAATGGGTTACTCTAATATTTTGAGATTTTCTGAAATGCTTGAAGGGAAAGTCCCATTTTGAAAGAAGGTGGTTGTAGGAGGAAGAGCTTGAAAATTTAGGAAAGAAATGGAAATTGCAATTCGATTTGAGCCCACTGATCATTAAATAAAATGTCCTGAATACATAGATTAGGTTGAAATGTTACTAAATGAAGTATTTGTTTGTAATGTGAATTTTATTAATGCACCAATGACTACAAAGTTAGTTGTACAAATTTTTAAAGCAAGAAATTAGATAAGCTTTTCATCTGTTATTAGGCAAGTTTTGCTGATCTGAAATTTTCTCCAAAAGTGGGTCCTCTTAAAATAGTTTTAGCAATAGGCTCGGTTCAAAGGTCAGATGACTGCATTTTTAGGCACAGTTATCCTGGTTGATTTGTATATAGTCGGCATCATTGCAGTACTTGTCTAGATCCTTTTTCTGTCCATCAGTCGGTTTGCGGTTATGAAAAATGCTGCAAGTTTTTGTCTCTGGAAAAGATCCAAGGCAAAAATCACCTGGTGGCTCAATCGGTAACCATTTTTGGTTGGCATTGGAATTTAGGAACATTAGATATTTTTTTTTGAATTTATAACAGGGAAATCCTACAGAAATATTTGCCTTGATTTTTTTGGCTCTTAAAATTCATGCTAACAATATTGACCTTCAGATTCCAGATCAAGGTCAATAGATATTAAACAATGAGTTTGGCAGCAGAATTATGATCTGGTTTTAGGCAAATATTTATTTTTTGGGGAATTGTGCTGTATTTTATACAAAAATATGGTTGTGTTTACTCACCTGGAACATTGTCGGGTTTATACCTGACTATGAAGACAGAATCAACTCTTTCCCAAGTTGCTGTTACACCGATCAAATCTGTTAAATGTTATTTCTTCTAATTAAATTTGTTGTTATTGTAGATTTTTCAATAAAAATGTCTTGTTCTTACTTCCATTTATATCAACTAAGTCATATTTGGTAGCAGTCTCTCGATCAGAAGGCTCTTCATCTCCTTGATGTTTGTAGTAAACTAGATTCTGTTTTGCACTATTGAAAATTAGAAAAAAAGAATAAACATTTTCAAGCAAATTTTAACTTAAAAAGACCTTCTATCCGCCTGTTGCGTGACAGACTTAGGTAGGCCTACTCTCTGTTGGTGAAACTGTAACTTTGTTGAAACCGCTGCATGTAATATATGCATTGGTCAGCTAATACCATTCTTAACATAGTTTCTTAAGTACATGTAGAAAAAATAAAGTTATTATGACGTAACGAGCCAATATGGCCGCCATCTTGAAACGTCATCATAATTGACTTCACCTAAGTAAACGGTTCAATTCGTTACCTATCCGCCTGTTGCATGAGTGCAGCACTGCCAACTAGCGGAGTTAATTGAAAACGATCCCTTAAGTATACATGTATTCAAAGAGATACGATAGAAATTGAATTTCTGAATTAT
>JAQIXP010005862.1:0-10054 GCA_034700285.1 Proteroiulus fuscus
TAATATTTTGTATATTTTTGAGTATTTTTGAAGTAATTCCAAAAAGTGTCCATGTCCTGTTTTTCGTGGAATTGCCCGACACTAAATCTTGACTGCGTATGTGTTAAAGGGGAAGTACCACTTCATGACAAGTGCCTTTAAAATGAAAGAACATATAAAGTTCATATGAGAAGGTGACAGTGAAAAGTAAAAAAATATTTACCAATAGTCATTAAATCATAATACCCTCGTGATGCCACAACATTTTTTGAATCGCCATATAAAAAATCCTATTTTTATGATTTTTCACCTAAAAATTCATGATATGATAAATATATTCTGTATTTTATGTATTAGGACTATAATAAATTGATGCTAGCTCTTTTGGCTGTGCATAAGGCTATTAAAAGAATTCTTCATATTTATTATATTTGATTTGTTTAAGAAGAACTCCTAAATTTTATTCTAGAGATTGTGAACTTTTTTTGTTGTTAGGTGGATATTTTTATAATCATCATGATCCACATCTAGGAATATATAATACCAAAGAAAGTTCACAACCTCCAGAATAAAATGTTAGAGTTCCTATATGTACAATATGTACAGAGTATGTACAATAAATAAGAAGGTTTCTTTTTATTGCCTTCCGCACAGCCAATTGAGCATTAATTGATTATAGTCCTAAATGAAATACAGAATAGTTAAATATCATAACTTTTTTAGGAAAAAAATCATGTTTTTTGCTATACAAAATGGCATCTAGCCACCGCAAGTTCTATTAGCGTATTTTCTTTTGAGTGTTTCTTAAAGCTATAAAAGCTTGTCCAGAACAAATTTTTATTTTGTTTTGTTTTATTTTTAGCTTGCTCTCGTCTTTGGCTTACTCCTGAAATCTTAAAATAAAACAGGTCTGAATTCCCTATACATTAAAGTTGCAGTCGCCTCATGGAAATTCCAAAGTGGAGCTTAGTGCACGCGCCTATTGCATTTTGTTTGCTGGAATGTGCACGTGCATTGAGCCCCATTTTGGAATGAAGGTTTTATGAGAGGAATATGTCCCTTCAACATCTAACCCTGCATGTTGGCAGCCTCTGTTCAAAAGCCATTTTGTTTTCTAGATCGAGATAAGCATTAGGCTAGTTTCATGATTGTGTGAATCATTTGATGCAAGTTAACAATTCGATGGCTTAATTCACAAGTAGCGAATAAGCCAAAAGTTGGCTTTGAATATCGTTTATGGAAAAATGGCATAACGTGGAAATAAACAATGTTAAAAAGCTAAAATTTGGTAAACAGATAAAACAATATTGTGTTTATAGGGAATGTGCTAATTTTTGTTTTAAAAGTAATTAAATTAATAAATTAATGAAGTAATTTGGGAAACAAAAAGCTTAAAAATGCACATTCGTTAGTTTGACTTTTATTAAGTTTGCAGGAAAACAAAATAAAATAAAGTGTAAAGGCGAATGTGCACATCCATTAGTTTGATTATTGAATAAAAAGAATGCAAAAATAAATGAGAGAAAATTGTCAGTTTGCCACTTGCATTTTAATAAAAATCCAGGTCACGAGAAATTTTTAAAAGATAAACTAACGAATGGTACAATTCACCACTTGTAACTTTTAGGAATGATACCTTGTTGGATATTTGCTACTCTTCACTTCTGTAACTTTAACAATTATTGGTTAAATTAATTTCTGAAACTTTAGGTAAATTATAGACACTTCCAGGATCACAGTGGTTCACTTATCTCTTTTTTGACAAATTGGCTCAGTCGCTAATTCTGAATTAATCCATCGACAAAGGTATATAATCCGGGTAATCCATTATATACTGTATGGTGCCCAACAAATGGAAAGTTGCTACCTAATCAGGTTAGAATACCCCTTTTTCTAGACTTTTTATTCAATTACTTTTGCACCTCGGATTTGTTATCTGGCAGCAACAATGCTGTTGTAATGTACTCTTGTTGTAATTTAGTATGACGTTTGTGCTATAGTTGCCAGATAGCAGACCCGAGGTCCAACCTTGGTTGAAATGAGCTAATAGCAGAATCTTATGTTAGTGTCAATGGTCATGGGTAATGCACATATTATATTTTTGAAGAAATTTGGATCAGGGGTCTTATCTGACAGTAAATTTTGTATCTATAGGGTTATAGGTTATACGGTATAGAATTATTTCGGAAAAAGAGATTTCGTGGAAACGGATTACGGTATTCCAGTTTGCAACCTGATAATGGTTATTATCGATCAGGATAAAGATAATCGGGGATTTCTTTGAAAACGGTTTTGTAGAATTTAAGGCTTGTTTTGCAAAGTGTTGGCTGTGATTTGATCCTATAGGCCTATACATGTGTAGCATCTTTGTCTATTTTGTTTTTATCTTGCCGCAGTATAAATCTTTTTTTTTTTCGTTGTAGGCCTAGGCCTTTCTTAATCAGATTTAAATCTCATTTTTGAACACGAGCCGAATAGACTGATTTACAATCGAGACAAAAATAGGGATTGGGATTTAGGCTTTATGTGCTTTTTCTTCCTGGGCCAATTTAAAAGTGGAAAAGTTTTTTTTTTATTTTTATACCTTTTGGCTGAAAAAATGTATCGTAATTTATTTGTAATAAAAAGCAGATAGAGCACGGTTTTTTTCCTCTTATGGTGACGTCATAATATCTAGGCCTATGGCTTAGATTATAGCGCAGAAAAATCTGGGAGAAACTATGCCATCATAAAAGTATTACGTGAATCTAATTCCAATAGAAAGTTTAGGACAAACTCATTTTTTTCTACTTTTTTTCCGCCAAAAAAGAATATCTGTATTATGAGTAATGGTTGGAGATTTTCTGTAAATTGCTATCGAGAACGTCTAAATTTAACCATTAAATCCATATATATCCTACCTTTATTTTATATTAAATCATTTGCTTTCTATTTCTAAGCAATTAAGTTGAACGATCCTGTCGGTTGGCAAACATGTATGTCTCGAGTGTATTGTGTGATTGCCTAATCTGAAGGGATTTTTCCTCTTGAATATTTTGCTTATAAACCCAGAATAAAAATAGCAAGACTTTTGGTTAATTAATCACTGTTTTGCTGCAGTCTCGTCTACGCCATCGAGTAGAGATGAAATGGTGTGGATGATTGCTTTGGAAATGGTGCGGGTAAATTCAGCTTGCCTCTTTGATTAAAACCCATTTAAGGGCTTGAGTATAGGGTGGATTTAATTGGCTCTACCATTAGTTTTACCACAATTAGGCAAATGAGCAGTTGTGAACATGCACAAAACACATAACTTGTAGGAAAATAAGGCGCGTAATGCTTTCTCTGCAGTATTTCTTAATACAGGTTTAATGGTTTTTTTTTAGTTTCATGAAAGTCAGTCAGTATGGCACGTAAATGTACTGATGTTTTACATGGTATCTGGTAAAAAGTAAAAAAGTGATATTATTTTTTGTTAGCAGGTAGGCCTACAGACTTAATTTGTGAACTTATTTTTGGGATGCATAACTAAAGTGAAATATTTTAATTTTAATTTAATAATTTGAATTTTTCACTAGTCACTCTATAGCTTTGCAGCATATGATTATCATTTCTGCCTTATTGTGTAGTGCGAGATGATTTTGATTTGAAATTGGATTATATCATTATATCTGATTGAAAATCTTATCAAGATAAAAACTACTGGATATTCTACTCTATGTTATTAATGTAATGATTACTATACTAACATTTTATTTTTAATCGTGTTTTTGTGTACTAGTACCTCATGAAAACAAAAGTAGATTTGCTGGTAGGACTTTGAGTATCACCGTATAGGACATGATTCAGTCCTGAGACGTCAAATATGAAACGTGTATGTCTCTTTTCTTACAATATAACTTTCAAGCTTCATTTATTTAATCCGTATACCTTTGAAAAATGCTAAATTTTGTAAAATGTTCTTGGAATTATGTTTTAAATGCTACGCGAATCTCTACTTATAAGATGTCATTCCCTTTAGATTTCTAAGAAGTAAATGAACTCTTTTAATTTCTCTACTCTATAATGACTTGTGGCTCTTGGTGTTACTAGATTTCTAGATAATCATACATAAACCTGTATAGTGTTTTCTAGCTACATGACGAATTTACAGCAGTTCCAAAAATGTGTTGTTTTTCGTGTTTCGTGGAAACCCTTTGTGTTTTGGCAAAGAGAGATACCATTGTTCAGATGAAATGAACTGTGGTTATATCTTCAATGTCCTTTTAGCTTGTAATGCATTTGGGCACTCATCGCCCACTTCAGACTTGCTTGTAAGTTCACGCAATTCCCAATGATATTGATTGCTTTAATTGACGTTAAACGGATCAATGATTGGCTCATATATATTTCGTGCAATGCATGCTTACAAGCTATTGAGTTTTATATAAACAATTTCAAAATGATTAATGTAAACAAATTATAGAGTGCATTGATTTAGATGTCCACTGATTTGACATTAAACTATGGTCATAGTAACCACTGATCTACAACTGTACCTTAAAGGGACAGTCCCACCTTACCTCAAGCATTTTTTGCAGGAAATAGGGGAGAAATCAAGAAGAGCGTAGAAATTGAAATTTAATTGGTTAATAATTATACCATTCAATTGTTATTAATTTTTAAACATGCCAATGTGGACAAAAATCTCGATGGTCGATAGCAGCCATGTTAGAAGTCATTTTGTCAATTGGGCATGCGCACCCTCTAGTAAAAAACTTGATGGTGTGAGGTCAACTTGACCCCCCTTTGCATGCAGCGGCATTCTGCCTGGGTGGGGGCTATTATAAAAATGGCGCCTAAAGCGGTGCTGTAACGTAGCCAGAAATATTCTCCAAAGGGAGGGGGGATGGGGGGAGGAGGGCCCGATCGCGTTAGTCTTTATAGAATTGGAAATATGGGGAGGACCTGTCAAAAGCATTAATGAATGCTACATGTAAAACCGTTTGATGAACGAATAGTTGTCATGCATGCAACTACGCCGTATTGAATGGCGTAAACTTTCTAGCTTTGAAAGCACCTGTAAAGTTATGAAAATACTAATTTTTGACGGCATCTATTATTAAAGAACAATGCATTAATTAGTTTTTGCATGTGTAGAGGGTCGGGCAGAATATGGATTCAATAAATGCATGGGCAACTCAAATTGATCATTAAAGGGGTGGTTGCCATTTTAATTTCCGAAAGCCGTTAATAGCAAACACATTAGGCTTACACGGCATCTATAGACTAATTTCCAATAATCCTTTGTATTAGAACAACCACATGCCTTGCATGTGTTCTGCACGTATAGAATATAATCCATCAGCTCATACTTTTATGATAATATGTTTCTGTAGTTGATTTCAGACATTACATATAGGCAATATTTTAGGTCTGTTCCATTTGTTGTGACAATTGGAACAGATTTGATTATAGGTCAATTCAGTTGTACGTATATTTTTCAAAGAATCAAAAGCATTTCGCGATGCAAATTTCAAAAAAATTCATCAAAAATGACTTCTGGTACCCTCTGTATCTGTTCTGATCTAGGGTATATATTTCATGGCTTATATGGCAACACGTGTTTTTGATGTGCTCGGTGTCGGGTGTTGTATAATAGCATTTTCTCTCCGAATACCTGTTGCTTTGGAGATGTTATACACCCAGACAATAAATGGACTAGGTATATATACGCATTCATGCACGCAAGCTTTTACAATTAAGAATCGATAAATTACACTTGCATATATACATTAGCCCATAATACACTTGGATACATTAAAAAGGCAATGTAGGAGCTGTTTTTTCATGATAAAATGCAACGTTATTGTTACATGCTTCTGAAAGATTTATATTATACGATTTTTTGGAAGTTTCTCAAAATTGCTTTTTGTGCAATGTAGTTTGTAATGCTGTTTGCATTTTCGAAAAAAAGATTCTATATAACATGCATGTTGGATTTTTATTATAGGCCTATGCTAAAAATGTTGAATTCACATTTTTATTTTTGTCAGTTTGGGATAAAATGCATTTTGTGCTGGTCGACTTATTGTATTAAAGGGTTACAAAACCCTCAAAATTTAAGATAATTGGATTTTATAATATTGGAAGATATTGGAATTTAAAACATTGGGACCAAATGGTAGGCCTATCATGTTATGCTGATCGTATAATATATAGGGTAGGCCTACTGGGTTGAATTGAATACATAGACTTATAATCTACCAGGTTCTATGCATGGGAAATATAATATTAATGTTCATAAATGTTATGGGGGACCGGTGAGACCTAGTTTATTAATTATTAATTTATGGACAATTTTACCTAGTTTTTTGTAACTATGATGGATCATGGGTGGATCATTCATGGTTCTTCCTCGATGAGGATTGCGTGACATCATGTTATTAATTAAATATGTATTCTAGAGGGGTTTCTACTTAAGCCCAACACACTTATGCAATTAATGGTACGTAACAAATTATACATGTATACAGTCCCAGCCAGTTGATTCCATTGCTGCAAAATGGGCCTGACCTGCATTTTATTACAGCTTGGACATGTCCTTATTTGATGCTGGTTTTTTTTTCCTCATTCGTTGTATGTGCATGTTTGCATTTAAGTAGTCTTGAATGCATTTTGCAGATTTTTTAGCCTTGAATGGCTTTTATTGTTCTTTAGATGGATCCTATAATGGTCTGGGAATTACTCTGAATCTGCTTTTGCTTTTACTCTTATCGCAACCAAACAAGAAAAATGGTCTTATACAGGAAGCCATTTTGTTTTGTACTTTGTCTCCTAAAATTGCAGTACAACCTACATAATAAATTGTCAATATTTTTACTCCCAAAGGGTTAAATTGGAGAAATATTGAAAACCTGGTATTGAGTTTACATTATAAAAGATCATTACTTTTAGCTGCAATTTAACGAGCACAATTCCATGCATATGAATAAAGAGGAAATGCTAACAAAATTGAATTGGATCATTTAGTCAACTCTGTGTTATTCGGTTTCATTTTCCTTTTTAGTCTGTGCTAAATTCAAATCCAAGCACGGATTCGCCGTAATGATTCTTAACGTGCATCATTATTTTTCGGCAAATCAAAAGAGCCGCTTTAATATATTGTTAGGAAAGTCACAAGAGATTCTCTCTTTATATGAAAGTCATTTGTCTAATGAAACTGCATGCCACATTCCTCCTGAATTGCTTGGGATATTTTTTGCATATAGATTTTTAAAGGTTATTTGCTTCAATGCCAAATATATTCAATGTTGTTGCATTGAACTAAAGTAAACATAAATAATATTTTCTACACTGCATTATTTTAAAATTTGTTGGGTTATTTTTGCCTATAGATTCTTTTGTGCTGGCTCTATAGGCCTATATAGTTTTAGGTTTTCCACTGCATGATCTGCAAGTTGTCAAGTTATTGATTTTGGTTTATTTTATGTGGCAAAATTAAATAAGCCCTAATTTGTGTGGGTTCTTTATTTCTAATTTTAAAAAAGAAAATTAGCACAATGTAATGAATTATCAGCATGTAGGTAGATTAACAAATTTAATCAATGTTTTATTTTTTTTTAAAAATTCTGCAGTTATGCTATAATGATTAAGTAACATAAGTATTAGATGAAACACGGGAGGGAATTTGCAAAAAAAAATTGGAAAATTTGACAATTAAGTTTCTTGGGGATTCCTTTTTGATTTAAATTGTAATATAAAAGTTGTTTAAAAATCTACATGAAAATGTTGTCATCTTTTTATTTTAGTCAGGCAAAGTCATGCAGAGATGACTTGCCAAGTTATACGCAAGCAGAAATGAAAAAGAAAATAATATCAGTAAAATCAGTCAAAAGTGAAAAAAAGTTATCTGTAAAAATCAAGCAGTTTGATATAGAAATGAAAAAATAAGTGATTATGAAAATTAAGCAAGGTTAACAATTTGTATTTAAATATTGGCAACCCTGTACCATGTAGGCTACTGAAATATTTTAGTCAATGCAAATTTTGCTTCAAAATTTAAGGGAATTTCTGGTTATTATTCTATTCCTGTCTATTAAAAGGTTTTTTATGTTACACGTATTTGTATCCTTTATAGTTCTGTGCACATCACTTGTTTCCTTTGGGGTTCATATGTCAACATTACCCTCCCCTAACATGTAACTTGGATCCTGTTTCTACACACTGTTGAGACTCAAATAGTGCTTTGTTTGGATATAGAAACTTATTGCTGTATCATGGATCAATTCTGTGCTATTGGGAGATTCAGTGGTCCTAAATCAATGAAAAATCAAAGTGCTGAGAAAATTCCAATTCCCACAATATGCACTGTCGGTTTTATGACTTGCACAAACTTTATGGCGGCAAGCAATGCAATGTAATGCGTTTATTTTGTTTTTAATTATTGAATGATTATAATATAGTGCTGATAATTTTTATCAGTGAATAACGTGTATTTATGTGGTTGTAAATACACTTTACTCACTGATATTATATCACATCATCGTATCACTTGAATTGCACTATAGAACCTTGAATTCCGATGAAATAAAACCAAATAGAAATTAATCTTGAATTAAGCCTTGCTTTGACATTCTCGGTGGGGGATGCTGATATTTCCCCCCTTCCCCCTCTTAATTCTGATTATTGAAAACCCTTGCAAATGAACTTTCTGACTTGGTTGTTGAATTACACTATTGATCTGGTTGGTCTACAAAGAATCAAGGGTTATGTTTGACCATTGGTTATTTATACAACAGATGAGACTGCATATACATTAAAAAGAAGGAACTTTTATCTTGCGATGAAAACGCAATATTTTTTTAAAATAATATAATTTTGGTAGACTATAGATATGAGCACTCCCACATATAGGGGCAAGAGGGGAGCAGGCAGTTTACCCCTCCTTTCCACCCTAATTCTTGTATACAGTCGACCTTTGCGTTATGACTGATCTTATAGAGGTACGGAATTTTTTGATTTTTCTCCCCATCCCCATCCCCTCTTCCCCCACCCCCATAAAACTTACATGAGTGCCCATGTTGATAGACCTTAATGCCTTTATGCCCTTCATGAGATATACCTAGTCTATAGAGAGTAACTTAGGTCAAGGAAATCTTCACCTAAATTTGGAAAACTACTTGAAAAATCCATAAACACGAATTTAGAACGTGTAAATGTAGATATTACAGACTATAATGTATGTATACGTCCAATGTTTAACTATTTGACATAAAAATGTGCATTGTTATTGGAATAGCATTTAGTGCATTTATTTATGGGTATAGTAAAAATATTTGAAGAAATTTGTATATGTATCATTAGGCCTATGCATTATCTTTTGCGTGCATGGTATTTACTAATTTGCAATGCGGCGATAAAACTATACGGAATGTATTGTTATAGATGAAAAGAATTTATATCCTCAAGATATATTATCCCGCTTGTATATATGCACGCATGTAAGTTACAAATTAATATGAAAATAGTTTGTTCAACATAAATTGGCTAAAGTATTTTGCCATTTTGATGCTGCATGCTGCAGTATAACATGCGTGCATGCCATCTATGAGAACTACAATATAAGGAGGATTGACAAAAACGATGTAAAAAGTTAACAAAGCATTGATGGCTTCATTTTCAGTGCAGGGAAAAGCTCGTTATTGCATGTTGATGACTGCTTGATGGCTCTGTCTTTGTCATTCAATGTCTGCAAATCGTGTTGCATGCCTTCGATTATATACGCAATGGTCAAATGCATGGATTGCTCTGTCTCTTCACTGTCTTCTTGCTTCTAGGCCATTGAAGATAAAAGAGCAGAAGAAAATGCTTTATACTTAATTGGTTTGAGTAGAGGGACTATATAGGCTTGAGTATATATAAGAAATGGTGTAAAAAGAGCGTATTTGTGCTATGCCATTGCTATTGGGCTATACTGCCTATAGTGCCCAACTGAAAAAATCAATTCATACCAATTCAAAATATCAATTGGTTGAATTGTTTATTGCAGAAATCTGCACAATTATTCTTAAATTATTTATATTTTTTAATTACTTAATGACTTGATTAGTCATTA
>JAQIXP010005863.1:0-10053 GCA_034700285.1 Proteroiulus fuscus
TTATTTATCGAATTTCAAAGTTTACCATTGAGTTTTTCGCCACATTTTGCCCGATTGTACGGCTCACAGGGCAGATATAAAAAAAATCATGCATCACGTTTTAGTAAATTTAATTGTCTTTTATAAAAATCAAACCCCGTCAATTTTTTTAGCCATTATTGAGATAGATGAATTTTAATTTAACATGGAGATTCCCATAGAAGCATGCATGCTCTAAAAAAGTGTGGACAGCCCTCTTAAATTATTAACCAAAATACAAGACTATATAGGGCTACAACAAAATTTATAAATAATTGGCAAAATAAAGGAAATATCTGGAAAATACGTAAGACATCTGTGAAACCTTAAATGGGCAACCAGTGAACATTCAGATGCAAGGTAATTAACCATATGGACCCCACGCAATAATAAATAAGACATATGTAGCGATGCACCTACTTTTCACAAACGTTGCTGGCAATGACTACTGTGAAATTGTTGAAAAAGGATGGATTATTCTCTAACAGTTGTTCTGGGGTCTGACGTAAGAGGAGCAAAATAATAGCAAAAAATTTAAATGAGTTACTGGATAAAAGTACAGTAATGAAAGATTAGGTCAGGACTGATATGGATTTTATTTCTCAACCTCATTAATAGACTCCCCACGCACATCCGGATTTAACTCCAGTAAAAATTGTGTTACTGCTTGAGCTCGCGGCTAATCAGAGGAATTCATTAAATATGAATCAATCTTAAATTGTAAAAATGTAAAACTGTTAAACTAAAATTTACCTTTCCGATGCTTTCCTTATCCAGAAAAAAACTATAAAAAATTGATAGATACACAGATTTATTCCCTCTATTATGGTGAGCAGCTCTTAATTAGTTTAACGGAAAATACTGAAGTTTAGCCTAAGCACTAATTTCAAGAATGTATTAGAAATTATTATGAATAAAATGACAAGAAATTAAAATAAAGGCTGTATTAAATACTTGAGAAAGAATTGCAACATTGATATTAACCTCTAAAACTAATTTAAGAGGCACATTACATTTCTAGATTTTAGAGCTTTGAAAATGTTTACTCAGTGTGTATGAATTGGAGGAAAAAAGTACAATTGGCCTACTTGTTCCCAACATCTTCACCACAAACATTGTTACCGTCCACTATTGTAAAGGATGCAATACCTGCAAGGATTTCCGCATAAGACATAATAAATTGGGAATCAAGTTTCAAAATCCTTCGCAATGCAATGCTCAGAAGTAGTCTGGTCAAACAAGAAGTTACGTTTTTTATGATTCTCATAATTTGAATCTTATTTGATGACTTAAACTGCACATCATATACCGGTAGATACCTCTTTTTAAATTTTAATAAACGGGTGCATGATTGTAGGTACTGATTGACCACAAGTTGAAACCACATGCTCAGAATTTTTTTTTTAAAAGACACAATGCTGAAACATCTAAATAAATAATTTTAATTCGAAGCATTTCTCGGAGTAAATATCTCTCTGTTACAGCGTTTTATATACTGGATTACTCGTGAGGGCTCCAGAAACTATTGTGGTGCAAATAGTTGGCTTACATGTGGACCAGTTACATTTATGCAACAAGGAAGACCAGACTTGCATATTACAATAAATGTGGTGCCCATATTTATTGAAAGACAATGTCTAATGTTAGAGATATAGCCCTATGAATATACCCCTGGGAAAACACATTAATGTTACGCCAGCAAAATCTGACTGGTTAGTCTGAACATTGGAAAGATGAATGGGAACAAGCATATTGCTGCAGTCAGGTCATAACAGATATGACATATGCATCTGCAACGTGAAGCAGAGGGTACAAATCAATGGTATGTCAAAAAATAATAGAAGTCTTGTCAATCTGTTTGTTACAGTACACTGCAGTAGGCTTACACTTTGATACAATTATTTTATTTTATAGTTTAGTGCTTGAAATTTTACTACTTTTGTAAACATATTACTTGCATTTTTTACACCAATATTACCTACAATAAGTCTCTGTTTTTGGCTAGTGAGCGGAATGGTCAATGGCTGATATCTCTCTCTCTCTCTCTCTCTCTCTCTCTCAGTACATTGTAGTTATTCAGTTTATAGTAGTATAGTTTTTCATGGGGGAACTAAACGACGAACAGAGGTGGTCCGGCCAAGCACTGACCTTATCCTCTCGTCTGGGTCGGTAGGCCTACACGCGACCAGTATGATAGGAGTTCACCAACAGTGGAGACCCGCTAATCAAAAGCACCTTGCAATCCAAACTGCCTCCTGAGAGAGTTACGTCTGTCGGTATGTACATGTATGTGGGCTGTACTATACAAAGTGTAATCCAGTGCTAAGCGCTTGCAACTCATTAAAACTTGTTAACACGAGCACCTGTAGACCCTACTGTCCATAGAACAAGTTTAGGTTTGTGCTTACAATATTATACATGTAAAGCCTGTTATATATGAGTATTATACATTTAATTGTATGTGCATTCTCTAATCTGAACTATCATGACATTATTTCATTCAGATAAGCGGATCTCTACTGTATACTAGTCGCGGCGCTATATAAGACGAGTGGACCCATGGACTGTTTGACCACGACACAGTGGCTTGTAATGGATAGGTATCGTCTGAAAAGCAAGGTTATGTATCATAGGCTAGGTTAGGTCAGGTCCAGTGAGCGAAGCGCTCTGGTTAGGTTTTGGGGCTCCAGGGGGCAAAGCCCTTTGGTTAGGTAATAGTTTTTAAAAAAAATGCCGTTGGTCCTCTCAACTAGCCGTTTAGTCCAGAGAAAGCATTAATGCCAAAGGAAAGGAATCATTTGTATGCAACAATGTATGTGCAGTTTGCACACAGACAAATGATTACGTCATTTCAAAATACCATAACAAATTATACAGACTTGCTGTGACATTAATGTATTTTCCATGGGTTACATCTCTGTAACATTAGGCAATGCATTATTTGATAGTTCCAAATCTAAATCTACATTGCACTGTGAAGTTTTGGGCATGTACAGGTCAATGTTTTCATTTCACCTGATAGTATTATGCTTTTCAGTATTTCCGTCCCAGTCGCCGTTACATTGACTAAACAGACCTGTGCTGACTCAAGCAAGGCCTGCCCATGATCCCCCCATAACCTAAAATATAAATAATAGCGCTCATAATTGGGGCTTGGACAAGGATACGGAGTGCAGGTAACAACTATATGACAACGAAATCACTATATGAAACCATGCTACGAAAGCTTATAACTGTCCAGGTACAAGAACAACACTTTAACTTATGTCCTAAGACGTAAAATTGGATAGAATTGATAAATTACCTTATTTGTCGGTCATATTTCTTACTTTTATCACACTGCGGTTCTTTCAAATTCGCCATTTTCTAAGAACAAAATTTTATGGCTGGTAGCTGTTGCCATCTATCGCTATGATTGTGAAGCAGTTCTTTTTAGCAATAAGCGGAGTGTCATTTAAATCGTAGTCGTGTTGTTTTTATAAAATTCAATGGATATTTATATCAAGGAAGGCCAAAACGTTATTGTACTTTGGGGAACTAACGTTAATCCTGAGCAGTTGAAAGACCAAGTAAATAAGTTGAGAGAAAAAATCGGCAATGGGAACGTAGCTATGGAAAATATATCAATGCTGTTGCAATGTATGTACATAAGCCTAAGCAGAGATGCCAGTCATTTATCTCAAGTATGATCTAATAAATTAATATGTATTTGCATATTATTTGTATCTGCGCAGCTTCTCACGCGACTAGCAAATTCGATTCTGCGTTTCTCGGATTTTGCAGTTATGATAATCACACGCCTGAAATCCTGGGCGAAATTGCGCGCATTTTGAAACCAGCTGGGAATTTATACATCAGGGAATCAGTCATTAAATCAGGTTTGTAGCCCATTTTGTATGTTGTACTTATAAATTCTTAACATTCATAACTCATAAAATGTATCCCCTAAACAGGACATACATCATCAAAGTACAAAACTGAAGAGAAATTAAAATCTAGTCTGGTACTGGCTGGTTTCAGTAATATTTCCCAAGTAAGGAGTATGTACAGGTGTAGAGTAAAATACGTTCTTCTAGAAAAATTTAGTTTAGGTTATGAACTTTGGTTGGCAAGGACCAATAAGATAAACTGCACTTGGGAATGCCGTTCCCAGAACATATTTTACTCTACGTAAACGTAGTGAACACTACACTGCTCAAAAATGATTGCTAGTCAAATTAGCAAAATAATGCGATTTTGCTTGATAAATAGGTTAAAGAATGTGAAGCTCCTGGCTTGGAAGAAGAATTGAATCTCGTTGAATTCCAATGTTCCACTCCGGCATTCACTTTCGGTTCAGTAACTGCCTTAAAATTGCCTGGTAAGAGGAAGCCTAGCCTATTTTTAGTACTTTAATCGAGCTATCCCTTTTGTAGTAAATCAGTTAGCATTTTCAATATGTCTAAGCATTGACTAAGCCGAGTACCGAAGCTAGTAAAGTGTGGACCCTGTCAGCAATGGATGCACTTGACGACGACGTAGAGCTCCTCGACTCCGATGAGCTTTTGGACGAAGAGGATCTGAAAATACCAGACCCTTCCTCGTTGAAAGGTACACACTCGTGTTATTAGATGTTGAATTTCATTTCAATCTAATCTGCAATTTTTTTTAATAAGTGTGCGGCACTACCGGAAAGAGAAAGGCTTGCAAGAATTGTTCGTGTGGTTTGGCCGAGGAATTGATGGCCGATAACCCAAAACCTACGCAACCAAAATCATCTTGTGGCAGTGTAAGCGTGCAAGATTTTGATGCCCAACATTTCCTTGTCCCAGTTATTGACTTCATACAGTAACTATTTTTCCTATTTAAATTCTAGTGTTACTTGGGAGATGCATTTCGTTGTGCAAGTTGTCCATATTTGGGAATGCCAGCCTTCAAGCCGGGTGAGGAAGTTATGCTAAGTCAACGACAACTAACAGCCGATGTATAACATCTATGATCTTCTTACCTTAATTGCTAACTAATGCTTGAAAGTGAATGGTGCAAAACTTGGGGAAACTGCATATCTTGCTAATTTAATATAATTGGAGTGTGAATGTGCAAGAAAAAAATTGATGGAAATAAAAATTTCAAGTATTTCAATTTATGAGTAAGAGTAGCTTTTCCTATAGTGATAACATAAGAACCAAATTAGCATGTGTATTTCTTTTATGCAGGGCCGTAGCAAGGTCAAGTAATCGGGGGGGGGGGGGCAGAGGGGATTTTGCTGCCCCACCTGAGGGCCAGGGCCATACCCAGAAATTCATTTCTTTGGGCCAAAATTTTTTTCTTCAAAATTTGGCGGCTTTAAATACATAGCTGCAAAAATTGACAGCAAATGGCGCCGCAGGCGAATTTTTTACTCAAAAAACCCTCAAAAATGGGTTATAGCAATCACAAATTTTGCCATTTTTATTGCAGCAAATGGCGCCGCAGGCAAATTTTTTACTCAAAAAACCCTCAAAAATTGGATAAAACAATCACCAATTATGCCATTTTATTGACAGCAAATGGCGCCGCAGGCGAATTTTTTACTCAAAAAACCCTCAAAAATGGGTTAAAATTTGTCCAAAAATTTCAAGTGGGCGGGAGGGAGACTGGCATTTTGTTGCCCCCTCTGATCGAGTCTGGGAGGGCAGCCGCCCCCCCGGCAGCTACAGCCCTGCTTATATGGGGTACAAAGCATTTCATCCTATAGTTCTAATGCCTAAATGTAATAAGGGAATTTTAAGGGTAACTGAGGAAGGGAATTAAATTTGCTAATTTGGTTTCCCTACAAATGTTTGTTGGAATAGTTAAATTGGAATGAGGCACTAAAAGCAATTTTTGTCAGACGTTATTATGCCATATTCCCTTTAAACATTAGGCGTGTTTTAGCGCTATTACCCTGTTACCATTTGGATACATAGTTAGGACCTTGAGCGTTTCACTGTTGACGCCAGCTGTTTTATCGTTTTGGATAACGATGCCGGTGTAACAAAAGTGTAAAAACTGGTTATCTACCTAAATAGGTGGTGTACCAAATGAGGTAACAGAAATTATGGATTCTTAGTACAGAAAAATCAGCGAATGAAGAACTTTGCGTTTTAGTGTTTTGCTAAATATCCTAAATAGCCTATGATAAGAGTTAAGAACTACTTGTAAACTGGATGACTCCGCGTATGACAGGTTAATCGCGCTAAAACACGCCTATTATTCAACCTTCCCATTTCTCAATTGTTTTACTACGTGGGTCGAATTTCAGTATTTAGTACCATGTGGCATGTGCCAATTTGTACTTCAGCATCAGACTGCAAATCAATTCTCGGAGAGAATAAACTGAAAATATTGCGATTGTTTAATTTGTTGGTCCATTTGCAATTTACATTATGATTTTTTATAACAATGTCTTAAAAGACTAAAACTCTATACACATTATAGGCATACAAATAATATACACATAATTTAATGTCCCAGTCATACTACTTTTGAAATATTAACTACTACTTTAAAATATTTTCCATAGAACTATATAGATTCGTTTAAATCGGTTAAATTCTCAGTCCTATTCTCTTCATAGTGTGTTTTGCTGGGAGGCTTTTCCTTGTGTTTTACGTGAGAAGTATACACGTCAAAACCTAGGGATATGGTATTGTCGTATAAAACCCGAAAACGGGTTGGTAAAATTGCAAAGTTAATGTACTGCGCTACTGGCCAAATGAACCATTCGGCCAAATACAATTGATGTCCTTTTTCAATTATTTCCTTTCCAATATCTTTTGGTTTGGATTTCTCCAAAGTACCCACTGTTACAAAAAACAAGCTGATGGCCAGCGGCGACAAAACGATTTGGTCGATGATTACCTTTTTCATGACAATTCTCAAACTTCGTCCCGGTAACCGTTTATCGAGGAAGATGTACCAATAATGACACAATATCCCGACCGTAATCCCAGAGGCCGACATGTGTAGAGTCCTTCGAGTATCCCAGGGCTTTTGATGTTTGGTGACAATTTCATAATGCTGTTCGAGGATGTCCCCAGTGGCCGACAACGAAGCAGATATTAAAACATTTGTAGCCAGCAGGTATCTTCGACTAAACAGTATTCTAGATGCATGTCTCGCTTCCATCAATATACGGGATGCTACTTGATAAGCTGCAACCATCATCTGAAAAACGAAAATTCAGTTTGATTTATGTTATACAATATACCGTAGCACACCCCGTGAATTAAGCGTGTAAAGACGATGCTGTACTTGTATTATAGCAGCCAGGTAAAGAAAGCCGGCTATTTAACACATGTATACAGTACGGTATTTGTATAGAAGTTACATTTACTTAGCATCCATTTTTACCGGGCTGATGTTTTAACAACAGTACATATTTGAAGCTGCACTGTCCGGAAGAAATTTTTGTTCCAAAATGGGACCCAGTGCACATGCACATTCCAGCAAGACTGGAATGTAACTGGATGTAACTGGCACGTGCACAGTATAGCTAATCCCATTTTGGAACAAAATAGCTTCAGGACAGTGCAGCTTGAATTCATATGAGAAAACATTATTGGGAAAGTTTAGTACCTTGGTCCCTGTATAAAACACCTTCTCATTGAAGTATATACCTACACGTGTATTTGAAATGATCAAAGGTAACCCTGTAGATACTACATGAACTTTATATAAGTATAAAGGTGATAAAAATTAACCTATTTTTACATGCATCATTCTATGGACAGGCATGAAAGCAGGGAATTGCATTGTAGATGGCGCTTTCGTATTGACATCAATTATGATTTAAAAAGATTATTTTTACAAATATTTTTAATATTTAATCTGGTTTTTTATTTTCTGGAATGACATTTTACTGCAGTTGTATATTCTAACAGTTTAGCAGCAATTTTATAAAATAGAAATTTAATAATAATGCTAATACCACAGTTAAACTACTTTAATATGCAAATAAATTGTAAAAGCTATGCCTACTGTTGCACCAGTTCCTATAATAAAATTCTTGTGTTTGGTCGAAATCAGATACCTCACAAATAGATTTCAAAAGTTTGAGGCAAAATTGTTCATGGTCGTTGATGAATGTAATAATTTGAAATAACTTCAGCTCCTTTGAAGAGAAATTCTTTAACAAAGACATTGTAGCACATACACTTTATTATGGTATGTCAATAATAATCAAACTACAAAAATCCTCCATTCATTAACATAGGAGTGAGCAAGTTCATGGGTCACTAACCCAGAAATAAAACATGTTAACATTTAAACAATTACTGAGCTGTATATCATGTTACCAGCCTTGCAACTTTAAAACCATAAAATTCTGCAACATCTAGAACTAGTTTTGCAGGAGAATAGAATTCATTGTCATTCAATTGTTGTTGTTTTTTAAAAAAGTATGGAATTCGATGTGTTGATAAGACACTTAGCAAAATACCCAAAAGCCGTTGGCAGGCTCTTCAATTATTATTTTAATAAACTCATGTCAACCTGCCCAATGAATCTGCAATCAATATAATTAAAATGATGGCAGTTCTAATGATAATATAAATAAAAAAATTAGCTTTTGTGACATTTCAGCATATATACATACCTGTCAATCCCTTTTTCTGTTGTACATTATGTTGTCATTGCCACATCATTGATGATAATAGAATATGTGGACTGCTCCTTCAGCATTGTAACCTGCTGGTTCAAACTTTCCTGGACAAATGAAGTATTTGCTTCACCTCTCTGGTAGCGTCCCAGTGTAGACTGATTCGGTAGTCTTAATAACTTGCTATCTCGGGCAAAGTTATACCCAACAGGGGAGCGGGAATGCCAGCAAACACAGTGCCTTATTATGCTTTCATCCCAGTGAGCGCGTTCGTTGCCATAGGCCTTAATTTGATTTTTCAAGAAAATGGCCATTACATTACCAATGTTTGCATCTTGCCAAATATTGTCAACCTTCTGCCAATAAGCTTTGGGCTTTATGTAGGACTCTTTCATTCCGTTCATCTCGGCTTCACAATTGTCAAGCTTCTTCTGTAGTCGAGCAAGTTTAGCATTTCCTGATCTTAGTTTGCTTCTCAATAATTCATTGCATACTCGAAGTTGGCGTAACTTATAGTTATTACTTTTAATTTGATCCTCCTCAGGATTTTGTGCAGGCAAGGGGGGTTGTAATGGAAATTTTCTAGGAGGTGGGGGGGTTGCCGCGAATAAGTGGGGGGCTACAACCCTCCCAACTCCCTTGTCAAATACCACACTGACTATTGGTATTTCTGATGATTGTTCGGCCATTGCTTGGGTGTGATCACTCGTAATAATAGCAGGCCTAGTCTGCTGCGTTTTTTGGATATCACTTTGAGTGGAAACGTTACTAGGAGCAGGAGTCTTGTTGAAAGTAACAGATTCATTAGTTTCAACATTGATAATCTTTTTCATGGTCTTTCTCTTCTTTGGACGTTTGTCAACAGTGGCATGGTTCGTACATTTGGGGAAAACAGTAGGCACTGCATAAGGGTATAACCGGCGAGCCGCTATGCTTTGGAAATAGTCACTTTTTAGGAAATGTAGACTGCATACTTTCTCACTAAACAGGAATAAATCAAATCAATTCTTTCTAATAATTTCTAATACCATATAGCGGTAAGCATAGCATACATACCCATATTTCTCTGGAATACAGTCAAAGATATTAGTTAGCCACTTTTGCTTTAATTCTTCAGAACGAGGAAACTGGTGGAACGATATGCTTTTGCCTTCTGCTTTCATTAAACTATTGGAGTTACACATAGGAACACAGCATTTTTTAGGACGAGCCATTTTTTTAAATGCTGTATTTTGTAAAAGTTTTTATAGAATTTCTGCTTCCTCAAGAATTCAATTTCGAACGTTTTGAATGCGAAGCTTCCCAAATATCCCATAAGGTGGCGCTTTTAATTGTCAAGATTCATGGGGGCCCATTCATGGGGATCGGATAAATCTCGGGTCTCGGTTGGTCTCGGGCGTCTCGGTTTGGTTTTTTCTATGGTGCGCCGCGCTGCT
>JAQIXP010005864.1:0-10053 GCA_034700285.1 Proteroiulus fuscus
AACCCCATCGTTGAACTTTCACCCGTTCTTGAGTGGTTTCAGTTTGAAGAAAACGAATTTAACATGGAAATTCCCATGGAGGCATGCTCTAAAAAGTGTGGACAGCCCCCTTAACCTAAAAATGAGTATAAATGGGAAAAAATAGACATGAATTATTTGAAACATTACACTCTAAGGGTGTGAAAATCTTGAAAACTTATTCACTTTAGTGTAAGAAATGGGAAAATTTAGATGAGGTGTGAAAAATTTTAGAAATTAGAAACTTATTGGAGTGAAAAATGTAAAAAAAATATACATATTATAGTTGTGAAATATGAGATACAGTTTAGTGTGTGAAAAATGTTATAGCGTGAAATAAGAAAACTTATACACGGTGTAAAAAAGGGAAAAATTATTCACTTTTGTGCAGGAAATTGAAAAAAATTAGACTGTGAGAAAACTGAGAAATTTGGTACCGGTGCTTAAAAATGAGTGAAAATGGGACAAAATAGACATGAAATATTTGAAACATTCGACCCTTAGGGTGTGAAAATCTTAAAAAAATTATTCACTTAAGATTCCTAAACGGGCCGAAAAAAAATGCTTCATTTTGCTTTTATCGGCTGCAGATCATAATGGAAACGCAACAGGCGAAGCAGACGCTCGCCGACATCGAGGCGCGGCACGCCGATATTATCAAATTGGAAAACAGTATTCGGGAGTTGCACGACATGTTCATGGATATGGCCATGCTAGTGGAAAGTCAAGTGAGTCACCCGACCGACCTTTTCCCGGTTTACTTTTCGGGCTGTTTGACCATGGTAAAACTGAACCGTTCGTTTCCAGGGGGAGATGATTGATAGAATCGAATATAACGTGGAACACGCCGTCGATTATATCGAAACGGCGAAACAGGACACGAAGAAGGCGGTAAAATATCAGAGTAAAGCGAGGCGGGTGAGTAAAACCAAACTCCTGTTTCTAGTTAGTAGTATCTTGTCGTTTCGTGGTAAGTTTCGAGTGTGTCTTTTTGCGGTTTTCTCACGACACTGCTGTTTGCACCACGTTTCGGGGTTAGGAGAGCGTGTTCTTGCCACCAGGTGCTCCGTACTGGTTCGTTTGACATATTGTACGATGTGTACAGCCTAAAATAATTTTCCCTCGATATTTATGGCATGCCAGTATACATCGAGGTTAGTTCCCAATTTACCCTGCAAACATGCATGTCATTCAAAGCTTTTTAAAGCTACTAGGAGAAAGAAAGAATCCAGTTATTATTACTCATATTAAATCAGGAAATTCCCCTTGTCCATCCTTTATTTATAGTGGCATGCCAGTATACATCGAGGTTAGTTCGCAATTTACCCGTTAAACATGCATGCCATGCAAAGCCTTTAAGACTACTATAAGGAAGAAAGGACCCAATTAATATTATTCGTTTTAAACTGGGAAATTTCCCTTGTCCATCCTCTCTTTAAAGTGACATGCCAGTGTACTTTGAGATTGCAATCTAGCATATTAGTAAGCCTCACTTTTATACTGGCATGCCTTTCAAAACGAGGTAATAGACAATTCTTGACATGCTTGATAGTGTTAGCAGCCCAAGACTTATTTTCCCCTGGTTTTTCCAACATGCCAGTGTAAGGCGAGGTCCACCGCAAACAATCTTGCATCCCGTTATACTGGCATGCCTCTTAAAGTGAGGTGCATGCAATTGCCATTACGATACCTGGCATGTTAGTGTACTTTGAGACTGCAAACTAGCATATTAGTAAGCCTCACTTTTAAACTGGCATGCCTTTCAAAACGAGGTAATAGACAATTCTGGACATGCTTGATATTAGAAACCCAAGACTTATTTTCTCTTGGTTTTTCCAACATGCCATTGTAAGGCGAGGTCCACCGGCAAACAATCTTGCATCCCGTTATACTGGCATGCCTCTTAAAGCGAGGTGCATGCAATTGCCATTGCGATACCTGGCATGTTAGTGTACTTTGAGATTGCAATCTAGCATAATAGTACCTAAGCCTCACTTTTATACTGGCATGCCTTTCAAAACGAGGTAATAGACAATTATGGACATACTTGATATTATAAAGCCAAGACTTAGTTTCCCCTGTTTTTTCCAACATGCCAGTGTAAGGCGAGGTCCACCGCAAACAATCTTGCATCCCGTTATACTGGCATGCCTCTTAAAGTGAGGTGCATGCAATTTCCATTGCCATCTTGAAAATGGTACCCCCTCTCGTGTTCTGGCATGCCAGTATAAATCGAGGTATACTTACTACGCTGCTCCCGCTCGTGTTCTGGCATGCCAGTATAAATCGAGGTATACTTGCTACGCTGCTCCCTCTCGTGTTCTGGCATGCCAGCATAAATCGAAGTATACTTGCTACGCTGCTCATACATGGGCCACCTGGTGGTAAAAGCTCGCACTACAAATTTACGATTTATTTTTCATTATTTTCATTTTTTTTTTTTTTTCGTTACGTATTTCAGAAAAAGATCTTAATTATCATTTGCATCGGAGTGGTTATTCTTTTACTAGCTTTAATCATCGGCCTTAGTGTCGGGTTAAAGTAACGATTTAAGTAAGATTAGCCATTTTTTTAATTTTTATTTGATTTTTCGTTTATTTTTCCCCGGATTTTTCACTTTTTATTTTCTTAATTTTCGTTTATTTTATTTTCTTTAGCAAGAAATAGATTTTTCGTTTTTTGCGCTAACTTGCCGTCGCGTGCCGAACCAATCAGACTTTGGCTAACGACTGCAGCAAGACCAATTATGCAATTAATGATTCAGGTGATTGTCAATCGTAACGAGTGATTGACAATCATAGCGGGGGAAGGACCGAAATGCCGTGCGTGACGGAATTTCCCTTTCGACAGACTTTTGTCGGGGTAATTCTAAAAGACGATCGGAACGGAATGTTCTCCGGGGAAATGTGTTCCATAATATTTATTTAAGTCGGCCTGGGACTGTTCCTAGGTGGCGCCGGAGTCACAAGATTTTTGTTCCGAACTAAGTCGTGACTGTTCTTTGGAACTAAAAATGGCCGTAATCAATTCGCTGTAATATATTATAATTTTTTTTCTTCGCTTCTTCTTGTTCTTTTTCATCATCTTCTTCTTCGGAACATCTTCGTCCCGTGCCGATATTTGAGAAATATTGGCGCTTGCAATGCGGTCGACGTGTGGGAATGCCTTTCAGAACGAATTGTGTTCTTGCAAATGAAAAATCAAATTGGAAAAAGAACGTGCGTTCTGATTATTTTTGTTTGCTTTGAAAATTGGAATGTCATGTTCTGATTTCCTTCCGCACCTTCTTATTTTTGAAAATGGAATCCTTGTTTTAAAGTTCTCATGATTTTAAAACGCGAACAGAACACCTGTTCTGATTTTTCGTTGCAATATTTCTGCAAATGGAATACATTCTCATTTACCCTTTTTAAATATAACTTGAAGCTTATTCTGAAAGGGTATTATGGCTTCTCTGAGAAAAAGAACACTTGTTCTTCTTTGTCTTGTTCTTTGATAATCCGAATTTGTGCCTCTCCAAAATGAAATTTTTGAAATTTTAGGCATAAATTCAGTAAGAAAAAAAAGTGTTCTGGTTTTCATAAATATTTCAAGAATAAAAATTTGAAGCTTATT
Organism: Proteroiulus fuscus; assembly: GCA_034700285.1. NCBI lineage: Eukaryota > Metazoa > Arthropoda > Diplopoda > Julida > Blaniulidae > Proteroiulus > Proteroiulus fuscus. The sequence goes on from JAQIXP010005864.1 coordinate 3,634, forward strand.
CCGAAAGGGTATTATGGCTTCATTGAAAAAAAGAACACTTGTTCTTGATTTTTATGCTGTAACTTTGATAGTCATAATTTTTTTTCCAATAGAATGAAATTTCTCATATTTCAGGCATAAATTAAGTAAGAAAGAGCATGTGTTCTGTTTTTCACAAAAATATTCTGAAATGCATTCTCCATTGTAAAATGGAACACCTGTTCCCGTTATCAAGATAGCTGTTAATTCAGGACGTGTGTGTTCGTGTGTGTTCGAAGCCACTGCCAATCATACAATTCACAAGATTGTGTTCTGAGTGTGTGCGCGTGTAAAAGAACAAAATGCTGTGTGACAGTCTAGCTACATAATTCCCTTTTGATTGGTCCTATATTTAATTAAACATTATTTATAATATCTTTTCTTTTGTTATTATTTGTTTTCAATTCTTTTCATTTATATTTCTTATGATTTTTGAGGATGGGCAGTCTGTTCTGATATTGAAATTTGATGTTCTCAAGGGTTGAAGTTTGGAATGTTGATTGCTAGTGACACGGTTAAATGCTGTACCATGGTAAACCTGTTCCAAAATAATGTTTAAGTTATGGAAATGGCAGTTTTATACAAAAAGAACACTTGTTCTGATTTGCCAATGTAGGCTATCATCTCATGTTAGGCAGGGAATTGATAACTTGTTAATCTAAAATTATGAAACTTTGTATATTTTTGTGTAATTGGAAAGTGTTCTTGCTTGTTCTTTTTTTGAGAAGAAGAACAGGTGCTCCTGCTTTTTGTTCTGAGCTTTTGAAACAGTTTTTAAGCTTCTATGATTTTCAAAATAATGCTTTCAAGTCTATTTAAACTAAAATTAATTGTTGTAAGAACACGTGTTCTGAAGTCATGAAAATGGCAGGTTTTTTACAAAAGAACACTTGTTCTGATTAGCCAATATAGGCTATCATGTTTGACAGTTAATTTGGAGCTTCTTGTTCTAAAGTTAGTGATTTTTTATTTTTGTGAGACTAGAAAGTGTTCTTTTGTTTGTGTTTTTTTTTCGAAAAGAAGAACAGGTGCTCCTGCTCTGTTCTGAGCTTTTGAAACAGTTTTAAGCTACCCTGATTTTCCAAATAATGATTTCAAGTCTATTTAAACTAAAATGAATTGTAAGTATACGTGTTCTGAAAATCATGAAAATGGCAGTTTTTATACGGAAAGAACACATGTTCTGATTTGCCAATGTAGGCTATGTCATGTTCGACAGGGAATTTCAGGCTACTTGCTCTAAAGTTAACGAATTTTTTTGTTTATTTTTTGTGACTAGAAAGTATTCTTTTGATTGTTTTTTTTTTTCGAAAAGAAGAACAGGTGCTCCAGATCTGTTCTGAGCTTTTGAAACAGCTTTTAAGCTACCATGATTTTCAAAATAATGATTTCAAGTCTATTTAAACTAAAAAAACACGTGTTCTGAAAAGTCATGAAAATGGAATTTTGTATTCAAAAAGAACACTTGTTCTTATTTGCAAATATCGGCAATGTCATGTTCGACAGGGAATTGGGAGCTTCTGGTTCTAAAGTTATGAAAATTTTTGCTTGTTTTTGTGTGATTGGAAAGTGTTCTTTTTTTCAATGAGAAGAACAGGTGCCCCTGTAGTGTTCTGTTCTGAAGGTTTGAAAAATTGTAAGCTACTATCATTTTCAATGTGCTGCATTTCCAATCAAGTTAAACTAAAACACAGTTATAAGAACACGTGTTCTGATAAAGTTAAAAAGCATCTAACCGTGCCAATGGCAAGTTTTTCTGTACCTAGCGTTCTATATTACTCGTTTGTTCTCGTAACCTTTGTTGTTCTTTGCCAGTGTTTTGCAGATCTCTTCACCAGCATTTCCAACATGGCTAACCCCCTTTTGCTTTTCTAACCTCCCGCTAACTAACTTCTTTCAGCACTGCCCCCTGGTGTCTTTGAGTGGTGCTACTGTCTATATCCTAACCTTTACTGGCTTTCTGTGTGCGAACCAATCAAATTGTCTTCCTTTTTTTTCCATTTTCTGCAGAAGAAAATCATGATCATGATCTGCTTAGCCATATTGGGCGTGGTTCTGGCTTCTACGATTGGTGGATACTTCGGAATGTGACAGACCCGAAGCACTGTCGGGCAACGTAAGGGCATTCCCTTCTCATATCATTCCTTTTCTGTTCTGAAACCAAAATTTTTTGGCCATTTTGTTCTTTTAAAAGCAATCAAAATGGGTTCCAATAGGCTGTTCAGAACCTCTCGGGGGGATGTTCCTCTTGACATTTTTGTTTCAATATCCACCAATCATACATGTCCAAAATATTCTGCATGGTCATATTCCGAGCTTGACCCGTTCCGACAGCATCTAGACTAGCACGGCTTCAAAAAGAATCCCTTACTTGGTTAGGATTTGCCATTCCTAAAGGGATTCTGGAGGCAGGCCGGAGTCTCGAAGCCGTTGGAACTAGTTAGCACTTGTCAGGGCATGTTGTCACCTCGTGTGGGGCTTGTTTACTAGTTTTTGCATGTTTGGAAAATTGATAACTATTCTGTTTAATGTTTATTTGTTGCTTTAACTAACTACATCCTAACCACTTGCTTGCTTTGAAAATGAAACATGCTCGGTGGGGTCATTGTCGGTTGTTTAAGACAAATGATGTTTCGGATGTGACCCAAACTTAGGACGTAGAGTGTAGAACAAACTTATAACCAAATTTGTTAGATAATTATCTAACCATATTTTTGTTATGTTATAGGTTATAGTTTGGACCAACTTTATACTTTCATCATTCTGTTCTAGCTGTCAAGCTCTCGTCAGAATTTACAGACAAATTTCTCACAATTTGCAAGCAAAATTGTCAAACTTTGCAGGCAAAATTGTCAAACTTTGCAGGCAAAATTGTCAAAATTTGCAGGCGAGTGTTTAAAACTTTGCAAGCAAAATTGTTAAAATTTGCAAGCAAATTTTTAAAACTTAGCAGGCTAAATTTAGAAAATTTGCAGGCAAACGTTCAAAACTTTGCAGGCAAATGTTTAAAACTGCAGGTAACATTGCCAAAATTTGCAAGCAAATGTTTAAAGCTTTGCAAGCAAAATTGTGGACATTTGCAGGCAAATGTTTAAAACGTTGCAAGCAAATGTTTAACACGTTGCAAGCAAAATTGTCAAACTTTGCAGGCAAATTTTTAAAGTTTGCTGGCGAAAATGTCAAAATTTTCAGGCAAATGTTTAAACCTTAAATTACAGGCAAATGTTTAAAACTTTGCAGGCAAAATTGTCAAAGTTTGCAGACAAATCAATCAACATTTGCAGGCAAATGTTCTTAAACTTTTCAGGCAAAATTGTAAAAGAATGCAGGCAAAATTCTTAAAGTTTATAGCACGTTCTTGGTCAGGGAAAACTTGTCTATAAAAATTAGTGAAACCCAGTTTTTGTAAAATGTTCTTTGGTCAGGTAAAGTCTAGGAAAACTTGGGTGAAAAAATTAGGGAAAATTGAAATTTTGTTAGGCAAAGAGTTTTTATCAGGAAAGTCCATTTACATAATCTAGCTAGCTGTCCTTGGGTCCTTTTTCCCCCCTGAAACTGATAATGACCCCACCATGCATTTCTTATTGCACCCAAAAACCTAATTGCTTACTAACACTCCTCGTATATGTTCTTGTTTATATTTTCAGAAGAAAATAATGATATTCATATGTGTAGCGATACTGATTTTGGTTCTCACCATTACATTGGGAGTAATATTTGGTTAACCTTAGCCACTTGCGTGTGGCTTAAAACGACGATTTCCTAAAAATAAGCTTCTTCTTCTAATTAATACTAACGTGAACAAAAGCTGCCATTTTTTTTTCGAATTCTGATTTTATTTTTTTGGAAATAATTTTCCACCATTTTGGATTACGCTTCTTTCGCCTGCCTGTCATCATTACTACGCTTCTCCCAACGCATCCTGGCGACACTCCCATTGCCACAGCGCGTACGTCCAACGCCCGTCGCCTGGTGTCGCTACTAGTTCTTTTTTTTTTCAAAATGGCGGCAAGTGCTGAAAAGGTTTTGTGATCTGAATCGTTTTGCTCGTGGAATCAATTATTTCTGCGGTTTGTATAGCCGGTTTCTTCAACTTTCTTCGTCTCTGATCTCCATTAAGTCATTTATTCCAGTCCAAGTTGTTCAAATGAGTGTGCAAATACTTACACATGGTGCCGTTCTGTTTGCGTCTAGGCCTAGCGGATAAGTGGGCTGGTAAGGGGAACTTTCTTTTTTTATTCCGTTTTTCTACGATTTTGTTGTTTGTTTTTCGTTTTTTCTATCCTGAATCGGTTTTGTGTATATTTTAAAAGCTAGTGGGTTTTCTGAAGTTTTTAGTGTCAGAGGCTAGATGTTCATTAAGTGTTATTTACACTTGCAGGGTTTTTTTATACGCTCAACGAGCATGCGCAGATCTTGCTAATCATGGAAAAATTCACTTTGCGCATGCTCACTGGACGTCAACGTCATATGTTAAAACTTGGGTAGTGTAAATAGGGACTTAATGGTGTTATTATTGTTAATGAAAAATATTTATTGTGCAAAGGTCAATTAGATTTGTGCAACACATGTCAGGTACTTTTTGTTTTTAAATTGGGAACCCCATGTTACAAGCTCAATCATTTTGTGCTATACTGCCTGATGCTCACCAGTTGTGCAAATTTGTCAGTTTGTTTGCACAACACATCTGATATTCAAAAGGTTCCCCCCCTTTAACCTATTATTTGTGGAGGGTTGCACAACTCCTATTCATCTAGTTGCGCAACATACTTGTCCCTACAGAACAAAATTGCACAAAATCAGTTGTATAAAGCTAGTTGCACAACATGCATTCCCACACTACTTCGTGACATAACTGGTTGCACAATTCTTCATTTTCCCATCCGAATGGTTGCGCAACTCTTCATTTTCACATCCATATGGTTGCGCAACTTCATTTTCCCATCCGAATGGTTGCGCAACTTCATTTTCCCATCGGAATGGTTGCGCAACTATTCATTTTCTCATCGGAATGGTTACGCAATGGGCAGCATTGTGCAAATTGATTGACCCTCTAACATCTCAAGTCTTTGAGAGCTAGTTCATGTTTGCAAGTGTGACAAGCTTTCCCCGCCATTTGCATTGTTAGCTTGCGCAAGCAGCACTGTGTTTGCGCAAACTGTTGCACAAATGTTTGCGCAAGCATTGTGACTCGAAAAAAATTTCTGGATTAAGCATTGGAAACTGTGTGCAATCGATAGTTATACCCAATCAATGAAGTTTTTTATTTTGCCTTGTTTTTAGCATGTTCGTGCTATTTTCTTAACCGATTCCGTGCTGTTCTTTCAGTGATCTTTTTCAGAACAAGTTAAAAAGAAACGAAAAGTGCAATTTTGTAAAATTGTGTGTATAAGGCTATATATATATAATCTACTATTTGTGTGTGTATCTTTCTTAAAACCCACTTTTTGCTTGAGAAAGTCATGCCAATTAAGAATTCCATTTTAGCACGGTTTCTGTTTCAGAACGAGCAATATTTTCAATCTTTGTTCCTGATGGAAACCAGAAATTGAGTGTATTATTAAAGCAATCCATTGTGCTGGTTTAGAATGTCAAAGTGCATCTTGTCCTGCCAGTAGTTAAGCTAGCAAATTCAAGTGCCAAAAAGACATTGGTTAATTGATCGACAGATTCAGTTATTATTGTGCTGTTTGGTTAATCGGTTATCCTTGTGCGGTTAATTGATTGCCAGATTCGGTTATCCTTGTGCGGTTAAATGATTGTCAGATTCGGTTAATCTTTCATCTTCGTGTGGTTAATCGTTCGACAGATTCAGTTAATCGGTTATCCTTGTGTGGTTAATTGATTGACAGATTCGGTTAATTGGTTAACCTTGTGCGGTTAATTGATTGACAGATTCGGTTAATTGGTTATCCTTGTGCGGTTAATCGATTGACAGATTCGGTTATCCTTGTGCGGTTAATTGATGGACAAATTCGGTTAATTGGTTATCCTTGTATGGTTAATCGATTGTCAGATTCGGTTAATCGGTTATCTTTGTACGGTTAATCGATTATCTTTGTGTAGTTAATCGGTTGACAGATTCGGTTAATCAAATCGATTGACAGATTCGGGTAATCGGTAATCTTCGTGTTGTTAATCGATTGACAGATTCCGTTAATAGGTCATCCTTGTGCGGTTAATCGATTGACAGATTCGGTAAATTGGTTATCCTTGTGCAGTTAATCGATTGTCAGATTCGGTTAATCGATTATCTTTGTGTAGTTAATCGGTTGACAGATTCGGTTAATCGATTATCTTTGTGTAGTTAATCGATTGTCAGATTCGGTTAATCGATTATCTTTGTGTAGTTAATCGGTTGACAGATTCGGTTAATCAAATCGATTGACAGATTCGGGTAAT
>JAQIXP010005865.1:0-10053 GCA_034700285.1 Proteroiulus fuscus
CAATTAATCCAGATTGAATCACATGTTTTCTACTCTTCAAGCTGCATGATTTTGGCTTGATGTAGACACGATTGCCTTTTATTCCAGATTGAATCACATAATTTAATACTCTGTCTGACATAAGCCTATTCATTTTGATTTTGGCTACATTTTTGCAAAAAAAGTAAAGTAAATATTAGTAACCCTAATAATAATATTGTTATATTTATCAGTATAGGCCTAAGATATGTAAACAAATCACTTGATCGTTGCATGTGTTGGTAATCAGTATATTTAACTGTGATCAGTTGATTACTAGTGATAACTCAATAACTGTCAAAATTCAGCAAATTTCTGTACAAAAATTCAAACACTTGAATTTTTGGATAGCATTTTTGAAAGCCAGTGATCATGGGCTAGTTGCAAAAGGTATACAATAGATGGCGCTGCAAGGGACCGATTTATTATCACGTGAAATGGTGCATTATGGGAATTTTTTTGTTGTAATGGCGCGCCACCTGGGCACGTGCTCGAAACTAAAAATCATGTTTTCTTATTTTTTAAATTCTTTTTTCTAGTTTTTTCACCCCGGGCGTGATGGCCGGGTTCGGATCGTACGCCCCTCCGTCGCCGCCGTTCGACTTCGCCTTCGAGTCGGCCATCGGCGACATCAGGCCGGACACGCCGTCGTCGCCCTCCTCGAACACGTCCAGCGACGGGCAGGACGTGGACAGTGGCGATAGCAACAGCGCCGTGAGTGTCCCGTACAATAAGAAGATATCCAGGTAGAGGTCCTTATATCCTGGATTTGGGTCGATTTTTGCCGATTTGCAGGATTACGGACCGTTCTTTTTTTTTTGTCGCAGGCCGTCCAGGATCCAGAGGAATCTGGCGGAGAAGCAGCGCCGCGACAAGCTCAACATTTGCATCGGGAAATTGGCCTCCATGGTGCCGTTGGTCAGGATGTCCAGCAAGAAGATCAACAAGACCGGAGTCCTTCGGCTGACGGCTTCGTACCTGCGCCTACATTATGGTAAGGGAAGATCCCATTAAATCATGCCAATCAACAAATCAATATGATTTCATAAATTCTCTCTTGTTGCCCTTATAAAATCCTGCTAATATTTTTGGAATTGTTGTAAAATCTTGTCAATACACTTGCCAATCTTAAGAAAATCATGCCATTCATCTTGCCAATCATATAAAATCCCGTCAATCCCATGTAATCATGTACATCCTCATACCAATTTCATAAATTCCTCTTGTTGGCCTTCTAAAATCCTGTTAATATTTTTAGTATTGTTATAAAATCCTGTCAATCCACTTGCTAATCTTAAGAAAATCATGCCAATCATCTTGTCAATCATATAAAATCCCGTCAATCCCATGTAATCATGTACATCCTCATACCAATTTCATTAATTCCTCTTGTTGGCCTTCTAAAATCCTGTTAATATTTTTAGTATTGTTATAAAATCCTGTCAATCCACTTGCCAATCTTAAGAAAATCATGCCAATCATCGTGCCAATCTTGTGAAATCCCGTCAATCGCATTGAATCCTGTCCATTTTCATACCAATTTCATAATTTCCTCTTGTTGGCCTTCTAAAATCCTGTCAATCCTCTTTCAATCTTATAAAAGCTTGTCAATCCCATGAAATCATGTCATTCCTCAACCAATTTCATAGATTCCTGTAGTTGGCTTTATAAAATTCCATTAATCCTCTTACGAATGTTGTGACATACTGTCAATATACTTGCCAATCTTAAGAAAATCATGTCAATCTTCTTGCCAATCGTATAAAATCTCGTCAATCCCGTGAAATCTTGCCAATCCACATACCCGGTATCAATATCATAAATTTCTTTTGTTAGCCTTAAAAAAATCATAATAATCCTCTTGCCAATGTTATAAAATCCCGTCAATCCATTTCACAATCGTAACAATCCGCTTGCCAATCTTATAGAATATTGTAAAATTCTGTCAATCCACGTACCAATCTTAAGAAAATCATGGCAATTCTCTTCCAATCTTAAGAAATTCCTGTCAATCCACTTGCCAATCTTAAAAAAATTCTGTCAATCCACTTGCCAATCTTAAGAAAATCATGGCAATTCTCTTCCAATCTTAAGAAAATCATGGCAATTTCCTTCCAATCTTAAGAAATTCCTGTCAATCCACTTGCCAATCACATAGGTTCTTGGTCAACTTTATAATATCCTGTCAATCCACTCGTCAGTCTTATATATAAAATCTTGTCAATCCACTATAAATCAATTTCATAAATTCCTTTTGTCAATCAAAGATTGACAATTCCTTAATCCCTCTTATCAATCTTATAAAATTCCTTAAAATTCCATAAAATTCCTAGTCAATCATATATTAAATCCTGCCAATCACTTTGTAAATTTTTTTAAATCCCATGAATCTATAAGTGATATCATAAAATCCAATCAGCGACCTTGTCAATCTCAAGAAATCCGGTCAATCCACTTGCCAATCTCATAAAAATCCTAGAAATCCTTGCCAACCATGGACGATTCTAGATATTCTGCAACTACGAGAATTATTCCCAGAATTTCTGAGTAAAAGTTTTCCGTTTTTGCAGGTCTACTCAAAGGACTGAACACAAAGTCTTGCCTGCCGATGTTCCTAACCAACAAGGAATTGGGAAGAATGCTTTTGGAGGTGAGTATGTGGCGCCACCTCTTGGCTCAATTTGCAAACATTTTTTGTTGGCATCATAACATTAGACTTAAGGGCATTTTTGACAATCTAGGCATTTTCTATGCATTATTTTCAAATGAAGAGGGAATTTCTCATGTTGGTTGCCCACAAAAATTAGTTCACAGGGTTGCCACTGCCCCACAAGTGGCGCTTTTTAAGTTCGGCGATAGCATGCGTGATAACAGAGCTGGCGATAAGCTGGGTTAAACCCAGAGTATGATATCAGATAGACTCAGATTCGGTAAATAAATAATACCAGAATTATCTATTATGAAGCTAAAAATAAGCACTTGGATTTGCAGAAAATATTTTTTTAGCAGAACCGAAACCGGTAGTCGTACTTTTGTTTCGTGATATTTTGTCAGATTCGGTCAGCGATAACCTTTAACCTATAGTAAGTGCTAACTCTATGACCAGCGGGATCCATTTCCATGCTGGGTTGTTTGTTGGTTAGGTAACTATGTGCCAAGGATAATCATTTGTAAACTTTTTAGTTGACCTGAAAAAGTTGGAAAATTGTAAAAATAAGTCTAAAAATCCTGAAAGTTTGTAGAAATAGGCCTGAAAAACCCTGAGAATTTGTAAAAGTTAGCCTGAAAATTGTGGAAATTTGTAAAAATGTTCCTAAAGATTCTGATAGTTTGTAAAAATTAACCTGAAAATTTTGAAAGTGAGCCTAAAAATGAGCCTGAAAAGCCCAAGGAATTTGTAAAAATTAACCTGAGAATTTTGAAAGTTTGTAGAAATGGGCCTGAAAAACCCTGTAAATTTGTAAAAGTTAGCCTGAAAATTGTGGAAATTTATAAAAATCAACCTGAAATTTTTGAAAGTTTGTACAAATGGACCTGAAAAACCCAGGGAATTTCTTAAAATTAACTGGAAAATTCTGAAAGTTTGTAGAAATGGGCCTGAAAAACCCTGGGAATTTGTAAAAGTTAGCCTGAAAATTGTGAAAATTTGTAAAAATAGACCCGAAGATTCTGAAAGTTTGTAAAAAAAAAACCTATGCCTGAAAAACCTGGAAATTTGTACAAATTAACATGAAAATTCTGAAAGTTTGTAAAAAAAATTGTCTAAAAACCCTGGAAATTTGTAAAAATTAACCTGACAATTCTGAAAATTTGTAGAAATAGGCCTGAAAATCCCTGAGAATTTGTAAAAATTATGAAAATTCTGAAAGTTTGTAAAAATGGGCCTGAAAATCCCTGAGAATTTGTAAAAATTATGAAAATTCTGAAGTTTGTAGAAATGGGCCTGAAAAACCCTGGGAATTTGTAAAAGTTAGCTTGAAAATTGCTGGAATTTGTAAATATGGACCTGAAGATTCTGAAAGCTTGTAAAAAAAACTATGCCTGAAAAACCTGGAAATTTGTAAAAATAAGCCTGAAAATCCAGGAAAGTTTGTACAATAAATAGTATGCCTGAAAATTCTGGAAATTTGTAAAAATAAAGTCTGAAAAACCTGAAAATTTGTAAAAAAAAAAAAAAAAAAAAAATTAATTTGAGGGACCTGGGAATTTGTAAAGATTGGCCTGAATAATTTGGAAATTTCTGAAAACAAGCTTGTGAAATCCAGTAATCTTTTTGTAAAAAATTAAGTACGAAAAATTTATAAAATTGTAAAAACGAGCCTGAAGAACCTGGAAATTTGCAAAAACAAGTCTTAAAAATACCTGAAATTATAAAAAAAAATTCACCAGACTTTATTTTTTTGTTTTTTTCTCCCAAGATGTTTACGCTGCGATTTGCAAACAACGCTGCCGTGTTACGTAATAATACGCCGTTGTTGCGTTCGTAACTGCGGCCTTCACACGTTGTTGTGCAAGTGTCACTTTATCATCGCTCGTCAATCGGCATTGAACTCTCTCTCGATCGCTATTTTTAATGGCTTGATGCCCAGAAATCTCACGAGCGCGATCAAGGCCAGGGTTTGTTTGCGCAACATGTTTGGGGGGGCCGGGGGGCCCTTTTGTGTACTTGGTTGTGTCGCCCCCGCACCCCGATCGACCGGCTACGAGCCGGAATTCTGTGAAGCAGTGTAACTAATGCTTGATCAACCACAATTCCAGCCAACCAATGATCCTCGGAGCCATGTAGTTAGCTTACAATAAGTTAAAAGTTATTCCTGACCGAGCAATATTTGTACACGGTTAATCATTTGAAATTGAAATGGTTATTTGACTTAACAGTGAATCGGCTGAAAATGAGCTTCTTAAAAAGTATAGCCATTTTTGCGGATATTAGTGGCGCCACCAACTGGTTAACTTGAGTACTACCGAGCAGTTTTGCTAGTGTATCTTTGTCATCTAGGTCAGTGTTTGTGGTTCATATAAATATCCCACTTCAGCGATTGCATACAAAATGGTGAACCCAGGCCATATACTTTTAATCGTTTAAGTTAACAAATGTTACTACTAGATGGCGCCAGTCATATCCACAAACTATGCAAAAACAATGCAACATTAATGCAAACATTAATGTCAATGCATTTCTCATTGTATTTAATTTAAAAATCACTTTTGCTTAAAATTGGTTTAAAATCAGTTTCTTAAAAAGTAGTCATTTTTAGCAGATATTAGTGGCGCCACCAACTGGTTAAGTTGAGAACTAACAAGCAATTTTTCTGGACCCGGTCGTGTAGGGTCGTGTTTTCGGTTCCCCTTTCAGCTATTACATAAAAAAGGTGAATTCAGAATATGAAACCCTTTTAATGTGTTAAATTAACAAATGTTACTACTAGATGGTGCCAGTCATATTCACATACTATGCGAAAACAATGGTAAAAGGTCGCCATCCTTTGTAAATTGAATTTTATTTAAAAGTCAGTTTGAAGTCAGCCTGATTTAAAAATAGGTTGAAAATGAGTTGCTTTAAAAGTAGCTATTTGTGCAGATATTAGTGGCGCCACCAACTGGTTAAGTTTAGTGCTACCTACTTGGTCGTGTAGGACTGTAGGTCAGTGTTCTTGGTTCGAATAAATATCCCTCTTCAGCTATTGCATAAATAAAGGTGAATCTAGAATATACCACTTTTTGGTTTAAATTGACAAATGGTACTACTAGATGGCGCCAGTAATATCCGCATAATTTTTTTAAATATCTCCCTTCATTACCAGAAAGTGTCGCTTGCACTGATCACGTGCTTCTGAATTTCGGTCAAGAGATTTAAAAATATTTTAAAAGTGCATTATGGGAATTTTTTTTCTCGAATATTTGCTTAATTTTTGCTATTTTTTTGTTGAATTCTAGTCGATTAACGGATTCATGGTCATCATCAACGAGGCTGCCAAGGTGGTTTTCGTCTCGCAAGGAATCGAGAAGATTCTCGGTCATTCCGTGGCAAGTCCTATTTTTATTCAAAAAATAAGTATTTCTCAAGAAAATCTAAGAAAAAATTCGGCAAAACTTACATTTTTGTCATAAATTTTCGGTTTTTGTCGAAATTTGATAAAAATTTATATTTAACCCGACTTTTCTCGTAGGTGGATGTCCTGGGTCACTCCATTTACCCCTTCATCCATCCGGACGATAACTACATCTTCGACACCAACGTCATCAACAACTTGGCGGCTTGGGACTGCCAGGCCGAACCGGCCGGTCAAGTCGGATCGCCGAGTACCGTCTCCGGTAAGCCGCGCACTGCGATGGGATAAGTTGTGAAAAATTTCTGTTCGGAAAGCAAAGCGCGAGGTTGAATCTTTATTTTTTTTATTAAAATTGCAGCCCAAAACTCTAGCGGGATCGGATTTTACTGCGGGATGCTGGAGAACAGCATGGACTCTAAGAACACCTCACAACCGTGCTACAAGCTGGTTCACATCGTCGGCCATTTGAAACTTATCTCGAGCAGCTGCCTGACGGACAACGAGTCCAGCGCGCAAGGTCGGTCAGCGGTCCGTAGTAAAAATAATCCAGATTATTTGAAGATAAAAATGTAGCTTGATTTATTTGGCCCAAAATCATGATTTTAGAAGTCACGCTTGTGTTTTATAATGAGGATTTTTGAAAGCGAAATCGAAACTTATGAAATCGTGGTTTCAGAAATCATTATCGTGTTTTTGTTTTTAAAATGATGATTTTGAGAGCGAAATCCAAAGTTTTGAAATCGTGGTTTTGGAAATAATGATATTGATGAAATTTTGAAAATCGTGGTTTCGGAAATCATGATATTGGCAAAATTTATTTTCATTTGTAAAATGACAGCATTTTGATTTGTAAAAAGGATGATTTTGAGAGTTAAATCCAAAGTTTTAAAATAGTGGTTTTGGAAATCATGATATTGACAAAATTTTTGTTTGTAAAATAATGATCTTGAGAGTGAAATTAAATTTTCGAAATTGTGGTTTCATAAATCATGATTGTTTTTGTTTTTAAAATGATGATTTTGAGAGCGAAATCTAAAGTTTTGAAATCGTGGTTTTGGAAATCATGATATTGATGAAATTTTGATTTGTAAAAGGATGATTTTGAGAGATAAATCCAAAGTTTTAAAAATCGTGGTTTCGGAAATCATGATATTGCCAAAATTTTCATTTGTAAAATGACATTTTGATTTGTAAAAGGATGATTTTGAGAGTTAAATCTAAAGTTTTAAAATCATGGTTTCGGAAATCATGATTTTTGGCAAAATTTTCATTTGTAAAACGACAACATTATGGTTTGTAAAAGGATGATTTTGAGAGTTAAATCTAAAGTTTTAAAATCTTGGTTTCGGAAATCATGATATTGCCAAAATTTTCATTTGCAAAATAATGATCTTGAGAGTGAAATATAAATTTTCGAAATCGTGGTTTCTGAAATCATGATATTGATGAAATTTTGAATTGTAAAATGATGATTTTGAATGCGAAATCCAAACTTATGAAATTATGGTTTCGGAAGTCATGATATTGGCAAAATTCTGATTTGTAAAATGATGATTTTGAGAGGGAAATCCAAACTTATGAAATCGTGATCTTGACAAAATTTTGATTTGCGAAATGATGATTTTGAGGGCAAAATCTAAAGTTAAGAAAGCGTGGCTTCGGAAATCAGGATATTGGCAAAATTATGATTTGTTAAATAATGATTTTGAGAGCGAAATCTAAAGTTTTAGAATCGTGGTTTCACAAATCATGAAATTGATGAAATTTTGATTTGTAAAATGATGATTTTGAGAGCGAAATATAAATTTTCGAAATCGTGGTTTCTGAAATCATGATATTGATGAAATGTTGATTTGAAAAAGGATGATTTTAAAAGCGAAATCTAAATTGTTGAAATCTTGGTTTCGGAAATCATGATATTGACAAAATTTTCATTTGTTAAACAATGATTTTGAGAGCGAAATCTAAAGTTATGAAATTTTTTTTTCGAAAATCATGATTTTGGCAAAATTTTAATTTGTAAAATGATGATTTTGAGAGTGGAATCCAAACTTATGAAATCGTGGTTTCATAAATCGGGATCTTGGCCAAATTCTGATTTGTAAAATGATGATTTTGAGAGGGAAATTCAAACTTATGAAATCGTGGTTTCAGAAATCATGGTATTGATAAAATTTTGATTTGTAAAATGATGATTTTGAGAGTGGAATTCATACTTATGAAATTGCAGTTTCTGAAATCATGATATTGACGAAATTTTCTTTTGCAAAAATGATGATTTTGTGATCCCGATTTAAATTTAATGAAATTTTGATTTCAGAAATCATGATTTTGACAAAATTTTCATCTGTGATGATTTTGAGAGCAAAATCCAAACTTATGAAATCATGATAAAAGCGTGATATGGACAAAGTTTTGATTTTAAAATTAGGATTTTTGTGATCACGATCCAAATTTTTGAAATATTGATTTCAGAACTCATGATATTAACAATTTTGATGGATTATTTTAAGAACAAAATCCGAAAATTTTAAATTGTATTTTCAGAAATCATGATATTGACAAAATTTTGGTTGTAAAAGAATGAGTTTGAGACCGAAATCCAAATTTTGATGGAATCGTGATTTACAAAATCGGGGTATTTCGGGCAAATAAACTAGATTTGAAATTAATCTATTTTTTTACTTTTTTTCAGCAAAAGTTGGCAAGTTTTTCATCGGCATCGTCAAGCTGCCACACGCCCAGCCGTACAACCAGCTCTCGGTGAACACCAACCCGAACGAGGTCTCGTTTCGCAGCTCGCTGGACGGTCGATTCATCTTTGTTGACCAGAGGCGAGTTGATTCACAATGCGATGCAGATTTGCTTTCCTAATTTTATAAATCGGACCCAAAAACGGGGTTTTTTTTCGCTTCCGGTCAGACTTTCCGTCGTCTTGGGCTACCTTCCGTCAGAGGTCGTCGGCTGTTCCGGGTACGAAATGATTTACTCCGACGACATTCCGATGTGTGCCGTGATTCACACCATACGTAAGACAATATTTCTCTACTCTTGCTGGAGCATTTAAAGCAGTTTCTTTAAAATTCTTATAATAGTTCTTTATTGTTGCAAAATAATCCTAAATTCAATATTTCTGGGAAAAAAATTCCTATTATAATACAATTTTTTTGAGAAAAAAAATTATATATATATATTTTTTTTTTCTGAAAACTGCCTATTTTGGAATAATTCCTATAATCTGTGTTTTGGCCAAAAATTACTTAATTCTAAATTTTTAGAAACTAATTCCTATAATATAGCTATATTTTTGTGGGGAAAAAAATTCTAAAATTCTATATTTTTGGAAAAATTGCTATACTTGCTAAAATATTGCTATATTTGGGACAAAATTCAATAATCAATATTTTTGGAATAAGTTTTATAATCTATATTTTTGGTACAAATTCCAAAATTCTAAATTTTTGGGTCAAATTCCAAAATTCTAAATTTTTTGGTCTAATTCCAAAATTCTAAATTTTTCGGTCTAATTCCAAAATTCTAAACTTTTGGGTCTAATTCCAAAATTCTGTATTTTTGAAAATTTTTTTTAGCTATACTGGCTAAAATATTGATATATTTGGGACAAATTTCAATAATCAATATTTTTGGAATAAGTTTTATAATCTATATTTTTGGTACAAATTCCAAAATTCTAAATTTTTGGGTGAAATTCCAAAATTCTAAATTTTTGGGTCTAATTCCAAAATTCTAAATTTTTCGGCCTAATTCCAAAATTCTAAATTTTTGGGTCTAATTCCAAAATTCTAAATTTCTGGAAAAGAAATTCCTATATATATATTTCTTGAAAAAATTCCTATAATCTGTGTTTTGGGCAAAAATTACTTAATTCTAAATTATTAGAGAAGAAAGGCACGAGGCCGTCATGTTCATTCAAATTCCTTGATTGAAATTAATGCAAGGACAGATATTTATTATTGGTCTT
>JAQIXP010005866.1:0-10052 GCA_034700285.1 Proteroiulus fuscus
TAAAACACTTCCCTGGGGTACTCCCGAAGTTACATCCACCCATGTAGAAAAGGCCCCATCAACTACTACTCTCTGCTAAATAAAAGTGTAAAGTAGCGAATGTGCACATCCAGTAGTTTGCCTATTGAATAAATGCAAAAAAAAGTAACGAATATTGTCACAATCGCTACTTGTACCAATATTGTTATACGAATCCATGTCTCGAGAAATTTTT
Organism: Proteroiulus fuscus; assembly: GCA_034700285.1. Taxonomy (NCBI): domain Eukaryota; kingdom Metazoa; phylum Arthropoda; class Diplopoda; order Julida; family Blaniulidae; genus Proteroiulus; species Proteroiulus fuscus. The sequence continues at coordinate 215 of JAQIXP010005866.1, forward strand.
AAAAGATAAACTAACGAATGGTACCATTCGTTACTTGTGACTTTTAGGAATGATACCTTGTTGGATATTCGCTACTCTTCACTTCTGTAGCTTTGACTATGATTGGTTTTAAGTAATTTCTGTAACTTAAGGTTCATTAGGGACACTTCCAGGATCACAATGGTACCATCATCTCATTTTTACTCAATTTTTTTTTTTGTAGAAAAATTATATAATTGCCATTGCGCCTTATTGCTCCTTTGACAATTCCGGCTGCAAAATTGATGAGTTATTATACATGGAGCAGTAAATAGCAACACTTGTTTATCAAGCTAATAAAATTCCTCAGTCAGACTGCTAATGGGGGGAAAAAAAACCATTGACTGCATCAATATTCGTACGTTATTTCACTCTTGGCTAGTTTTCATTGCAGATTTATTGCATTCGCAGCCTATTTTAAGCACATTTCTTCTTCCCTCTGCGTTTGGAAAATGCACTGCAATTGAAATACTTTTTACAATTTCTTTTTGAATTTCCTTTTTCTGGAAAGATTCGGGCTAGACTTTTGGGAAAGAAAAAGATATCTTCGAGGTTAGGCTTAATTTTTTTTTTTATTCTAAGTTCGAATTTTGGAACTATCGCGTTTGAAAATCTCGCGGGATCACGCGAGACTGGCCATTAAGATTCCATTTTCGTAATTTTTCAGTTTCTGGAAATTTAAGTGGGGAAATATGAACAAGTTTGTTGTTTTTCGTTTTATATATGGAAAAGGATGAAGATAAACTAAGTGGATTTTAAGCATTATGCGAGGAAATGTAGGCCAAGTGCAGTGAACCCTGCCTTTTGCTCGATAACATGTACCGGCAAGACGTGGAAGGATTCTGTATCTGTAAGCTGGAATAATGGAGGATGCTAATATTTCAGTTATTTTCAGGCTTTTGAATATTAGCGTGTGCCAGGTGTTAAAGCGAGCTTTTATTCACCAGCTGCTACTGCTGTTATTAAAAAGGTTAGTTTTGGCAGGCCTCCCCAATTCTGGTCACGCTCCGATACCCCGATGAAAACCCTGGCTTACCAGATGACTGTGTGGTGTTTGGGACCCTGTTGCCCTTAATACAAATTATAAGCTCAAAATGCGTTATTGTGCTAGTAGCAGGCCACAAAGGTGAGGGATCACCTTTGAAACCGAAATTTAAGAACTAGTAATGTGACTGTCCGTTGTGGTCGTTGAAATGTGATGGAAGATGCCAACGAAAAGAGTTTGCTAGTCAAGATACGAGGTGGCGCCACCCAGCTAGTTAGCTCGATTGTTTCGGGCTTTTGGAAAAGGTCAAATAAGACTAGATAGTTTGTTATAGACTTTTTTAAACAGATTAGATAGTTTGTTATAGTCTTTTTTAAACAAGGTTTGGACGTCGGATCTGGTATTTGATCGCTCTGTTACAATGGTATTATCACAGTTTTTGGCATTTGCATCTTGTATCGAATGTCCAGGAATTTTTGGAATGGGCTATGTGGTGCTACCAGATAGCTGCAGATGCTAAGTCCAGTCAAAAAATGTTGAGAATTCTATTGTGCTGCCAGATAACAAATCCAAAATCCGGAATTTATAAGAGTAGTACTGTGCTCCCAATAGCAGAGCCAAAGCACATGTACCAACATTGCTCAAACAAGCTATAAATAATGCTGCCAGGTAACAAGATCTGGGGTCCAAGGCTAGTTGAGAAGTGTTACAAGATAACAGATGCTATGTGCGTCCAAAAATTGTTGAAAATACTACTGTGCTGCCAGCAGTAACAGGTGTATACACTACTGCCAGCTAACTGATGAAAATACTACTGTGCTGCTGGATAATAGATCCAAAATTTAAACAGTATTGAAACAGACTATAATGCTGCCAAACAATAGATCTGTGGCCCAAGAATTGTTGGGAAGTGCTACCAGATAGCAGATAATACGTCCAAAATTTGTTGAAATTGCTGTTTTAAAGCAGATAGATAACAGATTCAAAATCCATCATTTTTGAAAATACTGCTGTGCTGCCGGATAATGGATCCGTGGTCCAAGAATTGTTGGGAAGTGCTACCAGATAGCAGATGCTATGTCCAAAAATTGTTGAAAATATTGTTTTGCAGCCAGATAACAGATTCAAAAGCTTTAGAAGTTTTTTGAAAATACTAGTGTGCTGCCATGTAACAGAGCCAAAGTACAAACATTTTTTTAAAAATTTTTTAATTATTTTTTATTATTAAATATTATTATTATTTAATATGATAATAATAATTATATAATAATAAAAATTATTAAATATAATTATTAAAACATACAACCATGTATAGGCTATCAATGAGCTTTGATAAAAAAAACCACATGCGTCCAGATTCCTTGCTTTGAGAAAAATGCATGTAAAGAAAATCCAGATTTATTGCACAAAAATTAGTTATTTTAAAATTCCAAGCTTAAAGTTTATGATATAAACTTGCACTTTGGGATGCACTTTTACATTGTGGTTCCCTCAAAGGAAATCTACTTGTTTTGAGTCCACCTTAACCCTAAATTATCTAAATATACCCAAATTTGGGTACCTCATACTCAGAATTTTTGAACATAGTGATTCTGGAATTTTTTTTTTTTAACTTTTTCAAATTTTTACACCAATTTTTTTTATTGATTTAGTAAATTGAACACTTTAGCTACAATTTTATGTAAATAACTCATTTTCAGCAAAAATGGACTCATGTGGTACTTGATCTCAGCTCTTCAATTGTTGAGAGGTTGTGCCAGATAGCAGGATGCTACGTTCAGAAATTATTGAAAATGATATTGTGCTGCCAGATAACAGATCCAATGTACAAACATGGTTGAAACAGGCTGTAATGCTGTCAGATGGCAGATTCTTGGTCCAAAAATGGTTGAAACGGACTAGACTAATTACCAAAAAATGTCCAAATGTTCAAAATTGCTTACTGTTATGGGGGAGGAGTTGCTGTGATTCAACTTTCTATTGTTATAGAAGGAGTATGGAATCCGAGGAATTTTTGGGATGGTTTTTATTTATTACATGATATTGTTATTTAATTCAAATGTTGATGGCACATTGTCCTCCTGACATAAAAATACTTCAAGAAGTTGATTTACTCCTTTGCTGGAAAAGACCGTGAAAATATTTTAAGTCTTAATTGTTTATGTTAAATACGTCTTGCTCTATTTCTTGCGCTTATTTTCTCTATTATTTTTTTTTCTGTGAATTTGTCTGAATTGAATTAGTCTAAAAGGCATTCAGGTCAACCTGTTGTAATGATACAATAATGGGTAAATAATTGGAGGCTATAACACGTTCCTAACCAATGAATTTTTACGCCGGATTTTTCATGCCAGAATCTCTTGATTGAGATATATTATTTGGTACCATTGGGAACTACTGCTGACTTTTTCTTGTGTGTTTTTTTTGTATGCTTTTTTTTAACTTATTGGTTTCTGAATTATTTTTTTTAAGGGAAAATCCCTGATTGTGTGTGTGTGATTTATTGTTAGCGGAATCGTGAATGGAGTAGTGTCTACGGTGGCCTCTCTGGATCTTACCTTAAAACTATGGTCTGATTTATTTGAATTATTTTTGTTATTGGTTTTGGCTGGTTTTTTTATTATGTGATTCGGTTTTATATGAAGAATTGGGAAACTGTTTTAGTTTACTTGGAAAGTTTTGGAAAAATTGAGTGCTTTTTTTTTGCTTGCGGAAAATTTTAAGTTTGTGGAAATTATGTTATGTGATAAATTTTTAAAGTTGGGTGAAAGGTATATTTTCTGCTGGAAGTTTTTAAACAATCTAACAGGTTGGTTTTATAGTTTGAAAATTTTTATTTCAAATTTGGTAAAAAAAAAAAAGAAAAGAAAACATTGGTTGACAATGAGGTGCATTTATCTACATTTTCTATGTAGAATTTTTTTTTTGTAGAAATTTTGTCTTTTCAAAGCTGTTTTCATATTTTTCAAATTTGGGAAAACGTATATTTTGTGTTGGAAGTTTCTAAACAATCCAACAGGTTGGTTTTATATTTTGACTTAAATTTTGGTAAAAAAAGCATTGCATGATTATCATTAATTAATCTAAAATCTATAGGAAGTTAATGTTTTTATATCTAACTGTTTTCATGGTTTTGTTTTTTTTTAAATTTAGTAAAACGTATATTTTTTTTTACTGAAAAATTCCAAACAATCCAACATTTTACATTTTGAAAATTTGCTAAAAAAGAGAAAACATTGCTAACATTGGTAAATGAGGTACATTTACGTTTTTATAGAAACTTTTTTGTGGAAATTTAATGTTTTCAAATCTGTGTTCATATTTTTTTTTAAATTTGAGAAAACGTATATTTTGTGTTGGAAGTTTTTAAATAATCCAACAGGTTGGTTTTATATTTTGACTTAAATTTTGGTAAAAAAAAGCATTGCATCATTAATTAATCGAAAATCTATAGGTATTTTTTTTCTAGGAATTTAATGTTTTTATATCTAAATGTTTTCAAGTTTTTGTTTTTTCTAAAATTTAGTAAAACGTGTATTTTTTTTACTGAAAATTTCCAAACAATCCAACAGGTTGGTTTTACATTTTGAAAATTTGCTAAATAATAGAAAACATTGGTAACATTGGTAAATGAGGTGCATTTACGTTTTTATAGAAATTTGTTTGTGGAAATTTAATGTTTTCAAATCTGTTTTCATATTTTTTTTTAAATTTGGGAAAACGTATATTTTGTGTTGGAAGTTTTTAAATAATCCAACAGGTTGGTTTTATATTTTGACTTAAATTTTGGTAAAAAAAGCATTGCATGATTATCATTAATTAATCTAAAATCTATAGGTATTTTTTTGTATAGGAATTTAATGTTTTTATATCTTATTGTTTTCAAGTTTTTGTTTTTTTTAAATTTAGTAAAACGTGTATTTTTTTACTGAAAATTTCCAAACAATCCAACAGGTTGGTTTTACATTTGGAAAATTTGCTAAAAAAGAGAAAACATTGGTAAATGAGGTGCATTTACGTTTTTATAGAAATTTTTTGTAAAAATTTAATGTTTTCAAATCTTGTTTTCATATATTTTTTTTTAATTTGGTAAAACGTATATTTTTTACTGAGAATTTCCAAATAATACAGCGGGTTGGTTTCATATTTTGAAAATATTTACTTAAAATTTGGCAAAAAAGAATTAATCAAAAATATATACTGCGTATTGAGGCACACTAATGTGCTTTAATTTTTTTTTGTAGAAATGAAATTTTTTTTCCGAGAGTTTTCAGAAAATCCATCAGATTTGTTATTAAATTTAAACAAAATTATTTAAACCTAAATTTAAAAAAAAAAATCTTTTGTTAGCATTAGTAAAAAAAAACGTATTTATTTTTGATTTTTTAAAAAAAAATAATAACTGAATGTAGGCCACATTCTGAAAATATTGCATATCATATTTTTGCACAAAAAAATTTATACTTAATCTCTTAAGAATCAATCACATGGAAATTTTCGGAATTTTATATGAGCTTGCATTTTTAAAAAAATAAAACTTATTCGACCAATCAGTTCCCAGCAAGTATATATAGGCCTAGGTAACATAATCCAGAAAGTGTGGACGAATCCTTCAAGCCATGTTCTTGTAGCTGAAAAAAGTAAGCATGCAAAAAATGCATTGGATAGCATTATATAATCCATTACAGTTATAAACTCTCTCCACAAAATTATTGTGTGCAAATGAGCATAGATCCACTCTTTTGTGTTAGGCCTAATTAAAAATGGATTTTTTTTTTCCTGAAATAATACAATTGCGTTTATTCCCCTGCAATTAAGGTAAAACGAGGTGCAATTAGCGAATCGTAGTAAACAATGAAAAAGGAGGATGGAGGGGGGAGGCTTAAAACCTATGGTCCCCTATGGACTCCATGGGCCGTGAAAAATCCTTAATTCTATCTGCGGTTAACCGTCAGAGCATTCCGCTCTGCACGGCCATCAGTCTGGAACAGACGATGTGGAAGGGTTGGGAAGGAATGCGGTCGTGGCCGGCTTTTCAGCGGTACTGCCCCGGCATTTGCCTTAGGCCCAAAGGCCTAGAAGGGAGAAACATGGAAAACCACGAAAACCATGTTAAGGCAGCCAACCTTGGGAATTGAACCCAGGTCTCCCAATTGCGAGGCGGGAATGTTACCACTCGACCACACGGTGGTAAATCCTTAATTTTGGGCTCAAAGGAAAGTCCGTTGACACTTCCTCCAATCATTTGATTAATTTTTAAACAGAAACAACTATGAAAAAAAAAATGCGTTAGCCTGGGAATCGAACCCTGGTTTTTCGGATTTGGAAAATGCTTGGCGCAGGGCCAAGGCTGCACGTGCATCTCAAGTCACGCGCTATTCTCATTTTTTTTTTTTTTGAATATGAAATTTCGAATGTTTAGAGGCCTATGATTGGCTGCTTGTCTTTCTGTTTCCCCGTGGTGCATTGCGTGCCGGTCCGCCATGATAGTTTTTGGGATTCTATTTATTATTTTTGACAGAGTGTTTAGTGTTTCTGTCGAGCTTATCGCTGCATTTATTATTGTTTGCACACATAAACAACAACAAGAACAACAACAGTCCATGAACTTGAAATGCAAATCAGGCAAGTGTAACCAGACGGGAATGCAAATTAATATCCTGATCTCATTCTCATAAGTATCCATTATGCTTTATTCGTATAATTAACTCGCACGTCTTTCACGGTTTTTCGAACGCGTTTTTTGAATGCGCCTTTGAAGGTGGATGACTTGTTTTTTGCTTCTTTGAATTTTATTTTGTTCAGTTTGTTTTGGGAGACCATTTTGTTATTTATAAAGAGTTTTAATTTTCTGCATTTTGATCTTGGGTTGTGTACTATGAATATAGTGGACGAAATGCATTGCTTTTCTCGCGCTATCCAATGCATTTTTCCCCCCCACGAATTCGGGCATACCAGTGGCGCCATCGTGCGACTGAGTGCAGAAATAATGAGAAGGGTCTAAAAATTAAGTTACTGCTTATAGACACTATATATGCCTAGACTTGGAAAATTCTTGGGATCATTTGGATGGCTTTAATTCAGAAGTGACCAATATGCTATTTAATAACATGGCAAATTCACCACTTCTGAATTAAGCCATCGATTTGTGGCGAAAAAACCCTGAGATTCTGAGAAATTAAAAGGTTAATTGGAAAATAATATTTGTTGCGCCTCCTAGGGGGAATTTCTTTATCATTTCGATTTATTCTTCAACTTGGTCCCAGCCCCCCAGGATCGGTTTTAGTTGGCACTACTCTGCCACCTGCAGTAAAAACTATAGCCCCATATTTAATATTTCACTGTTTTCAATTTCAACCAATATTGCGCCGCCTGGTGGGAACAATTTTTCATTACAACTTGTTCTTAAGGCTGCCTCCAGGTGCACGACTGCTCTGCCACCTATAGGACAAGCTAAATTGTTAGAGTAATCATAATGAACCATTCGATCTAGATGAAATCGTCCCTATTGAAAGTTAGCACTGACAATACACCAGGTGGCGCCGCTGTTCTCTTGTTCTCTGCATTGGCACATGCAACGCCGTGGTCATAAATTCTGTATTGGCGGATTCGAATGCAGTTGACCACTAGCTCTTACCAACACGCAATGTCAGAGTTAGTTGAAATGATGCATGGTCAGAAATAACCCATGACTCGTGGTTAGATAACCGCTCTCAACACAAATTTCATTTCAGATCCCTTGCGTGAAATACCCTTCACCTTGATGGGTTACCCCTTGATGTCAGTGTCAGGGTCTGGACACGGTTAACTTAAATTGAGATTTTTTTTAGGGAGGGGGGGGGGGGAAAGAGAAGGGGTAAGGATGACAAGAGGATGGATTTGTGAGGGGTAGGGGATGGAGTAGGAAAGGGGGGGGGGGAAGTGCGTAATTCGTACTGTCACAAATTAGGCCGATATTAGTTTCGGCATTGAGTTATGTCTCTGAACGGCCCATTGAATGCATTAAATGTTTTCGAAAAATGAGACATTTAAGGGGGGGAAGGGGGGATGGGGGGCTTATGAAATGTAGGGATAAATGTCCTCCATTGATGGCAGCCATCATTGGATATGATACGGTGTGTGTTACGGATGTTAGTTACAATTAGATGGGGCAGAATAGCATTACTAGATTGGCAATAGTTATGCTTTGCTTAACAATGTGCACGTAACTGTAAAATAACACTTTTCCTTTTTTCGTTTTTTTTTTATTTCATCTCCTCCCCCACATCTCTTTTAATTCTTTGTTTTTTTTTGCTTTTTTTTCAGTTTTCTCAGCAAAACGTGCTCATCCACCAGGAAAAGCAGCTTCCGGTAGCCTGCGCCATGGTCCTTCGGGGGCCCTAAGTCGAAAGTTGAGCCACCGGTGACCCACCGCTGAGTTTTGGAAAGCGCCCCTTCATGCTGGAGTCGACAATTTGGGTGAGTTTACAAAACTTTTTTTTCCCCCGATATTTTCTTAAGACCGCAGTTGCTTGTACTTTGGGTTGCCAACTTTGCGGTGACAACTGTTGACTCCTTGGCTAGATTTAGGAATCCTCGTTTTGGTTGAATTATCATAATATCATAAGTTTAATATGCTTATGAAGCCACGAGGCAAAATTGAAAATTTTTCGGGAAATTCAATAAGCATTGGGCAAATTGTTGAGTTTTGGAATCCCCTTGTTTAGGGATTTTTTTGGGGGATAAATTTACACTACTCGATCTATGATGAGTGGTGACTCGCCGCTGAGCCACTTCCAGAAGCCCCTACATAAGACAAATGTTATCGGCACGCGCATCTAGTTAAAGGGAAAGTCCCACTTTAACAAGTTGATATTTAAATTGTTCACACTTAGTAGATATGAATGGCGGTGGCAATAATAATTGAAACCGAGTTTCCATATTGAAGAAATTAAGACGTTTGCCTAATACACGTTAGGCGCCATTTTTTCGTAGATTTCGGTAGACACTGAGAGTTGGTGGCGCCCTCTAGGACATGCGTGTCTACGTGATGCCATTTATCCAGTAGAGGGTTCTACATACTGTCCTACTTGGGCTTTGCATTTTAATCCAAATCCACGAATTCGGGACATTTTATTCAATGATTGGTGGGCTCAAATCCAATTGCAATTTTAATGCTCTTCCTCCTGCAACCAACTTATTCCAAAGTGGGACTTTCCCTTTAAATTGTGCATCAGAAATATTTGTCAGGACTGCGCGCCTTTGTAGGCCTGTACTTGCCGACAGCGTAACCTCGCAGGTAGGAAAGCGGGTCTGGTAAAGCGCTTCCCCGCGCAGGGTGAGATTTGTGAGACCCTGTTTCCTACCTGCCAGGTTACGCTGTCGGCAAGTATAAGTATTAAGAGCTGGGCTTTTCCAAAATGGCGGTGGGTATGGGCATTTGCTGCGTTGCCCCATCTGACATTCTGGTTGTTTTCGGAGCCCCCTCCCCCTCATTGAACAGTTGTTTTTCTTAACCCGAACTCCCCTTTTAACCCCCCTCTTTTTCCCCACTTGGGGCACATTCGAGATGCATTGTTTGGGGGCCAGAATCTGGGGCTAAATGCACAGGTGAGGGAAAATGCGTCCCCATGCATGTGGGTCCCTTTGTAATTTTTGGCACACGCTATAGTACTGGACACAATGGTACGCTGGCATGTGCCACTGGACCCGTGGCCCATTGGCCGATGGGAGCTAGCTAGGGTAGCCATTGTTGCTCGTCAAGTCAGCAAATCCACCCTTCCGAATTCCACCTATTGTTGCTTAGTGTAACAATTGTTGACAGATTTTTTTGCGTGTGGGTCCAACCCCACCCTC
>JAQIXP010005867.1:0-10052 GCA_034700285.1 Proteroiulus fuscus
CACGCCAATGCACCAAATCATGCATTTTAAAACTAGCGCGCGCGCCAACCCATTCAGGGTCAACCTATGACTCTCGTTAAAAAAAACTAAAGCAACGATAAAAACAACAAACATTATAAACGCTCGCCAACAAGCGTATTTACAGAATTGTCCTTAATTATGATGTACACGACAGCAATATTTTTGATAAGTAAAGAAAGGCCTTGTAAAGAAATTGAATTAGACTATCAGAGTATATCCCCTAAACCATTTTCTGGATCCGCTGCATGGTAAAACTTAACTTCTTGGACAAAATTGATTTCAGGATTTTAGCTTTGTATTTATGGTTCTTTGATTGGAGCATAACAAAGTTTTATAATTAAATTTGGCAACTATAAAACTTCTCTATTGAAATAAAGTGTATAGACTATCACTGACTGTGTATTTGTCAGTAATCTAATAGAAGCAGTTTGGGTGATAATAAAGTTAATCCAGGGCACGTTAAAATTAGGGCTATTAATTTGGCCCAAAAATGTACATGCTACAGTCAGTATATGCATGAATGAATTCAGAAAAATCCAAAGAAATGGGACCATTTGGATCCTTGTAGAAATGGGAGGGGAGGTTTGATTTTAATTACGCTTTAAGAAGATTTAGTTTGTAAAGTATGCTAACTGGCGATATGGTAAATTTTCAAGAGTATGCGGTAAAGTTAAACTATAGTTTTACACTACAGGTGTGCCTCCATTGACTGCTACTTCCTAGGTCATTCTTGACATAACATGTTACTCCAGATCGTAGTAAATTATAACATCAATACCAATTTCTCCACGAAATTTAATCTGTGTTATTTATTAATTTTATTGCAGATTCACTGAATGAGGGATCCCGGCTATGTGATGAGCTTATTGATGATGGCAATGAAGGTGCATACGACAATGTTTGCGAGACAGAGGATGCACTATTGAATGTAGGATTTTTGCCACAGAGTCCTCAGCCTGGCAATGACTGTCGTCCAGGGGACGAGTACGACGTTCCCTGGGAATGGGGCAGACAATTTGGTCAGCAGCATCCGGCTTACCCACGCTCAACAACTTCCTTGTCGTCCGCTTCTTCTTCAGCTGTGAGTGACACTTCCATCTACCTAGCTGATAGTCTAGATTCCGTCGCGCACCAGTCGGACGGCGGATCCGAAGAGACCGCAATGACGGGTAGACAGAGGCACATCTACGAGACTGCTTTCGACAGCACAGGAAAGACCGAGAAGGAAGACACCGAATTTGGAACTGTATTTCATAGCAGGTAGTTTTGGCTCTCTATTGAACTTTTAAGTCTCGTGTGTCAGCTTTAAATTTAACAAATTTTAATGAATTTGACATTATTGAAACTCTGTAACGTTAATTTTAATCCTTTTTTAGATTTATGTAAATAGGCCAAAAACTTATATTATTAAATTATAAATTATTCCCATATTTCCAGAACCGAAATGCCGCCAGACAGTCATTCCACAACAGTGGGGTCGAAGCCGACCACGCCGAAAAGTACGCCAGAGTTGGTCACGAGGACAGTAGCTGCCAGGCCGGAACCTCCCGTGCCGAGAGAACGCCGCAAAGTCAACCTGGTGCGCGATTCTCTACGAGGAGGATGCAGCGGTCCGGCTGTTTGCAGTGCTTCCCCCATGATCAAACGGACGTTGGAACCCCTTGTGACAAGGGCTATCGTCCACCTTCCCCCTCGCAGTGCCAACTCCACTCCGACGCTTTCGTATCGCGCCAAAGAGGGCTTGGACTCGTGTGCTTCCAGTGCCAAATCTACGCCGACCCATTACCTTTCCAAAGGACACCATCTGCCCTTGAGACAGTTCAGCGATTTGACTTTGGGCGAGAATAGGAACACGAATCTTCACAAATCGACGCTGGTAAGTGCCATTGGTCCACTGGACGGCGAGCGAAGGTTACCCAGCAATGGGACGGTCAGTAGCGAAGAAAGTGTTGCCAGTACGAGCAGTAGCAGCAGCAGTAATAACAATAGTCGGGGGAGTCGAAGCTCCATCGACAACCATAGGGAATTGAAACTGGCGCAAACGTTACAGGCAGAAAATCAAAAAACCTCGGGAACAATTTCCAAATTCCAAAGACATCTTCAAAATCTCCAGCAGCAGCAGCAGCAGCATGCCACGGATATCAACGGAATTGATAGTCGCCCTTCGGAGGATTACGATTCTCCTTGGGACATTCTACACAAAGTGAAATCGTCCGCGCTGATTTCTAATTCTTCTCCAACTACTGCTCTGACTAATCCTTCCAAATGTGTTACTCCTCCAAACGTTACTCCACGCCCGTCTTTAACGGAATTAAAAATTGTTGATAAATGTGCCACGAAGGATCTCAATTCGCCAACGGAAAGAAAGCAATCGTGGGCTTCCAATGAGTCTTCAAAACCCAGCAATCCTCCTAATAAACCATGTTTTCAGTTACCCTTAAATACAGGTATGTTGGTTACGTGGTAGGTCTATTCGCCGAGATATCTTTCATTATTTTAATTTCTTAAATTTGCTTATCAATTTCCTTAAATAAAGGAATACTTCAATTTGAAATTAATTTTTACTTTGGTAAATATGCATTTCCTCAAAGCAGAAAATTTTTTTTTAGTAAGATGACAAAAATAGACCCAGGAAAAAATATTTGGCAGAAATACTATTTATTGCAGTGATGAAGTTTTACTAAAGTATACTGTAAACTGAAGTTATTTAGCAAGCTAATGAACAGATTATATACAATTATACTTAAGTAAAATTTATATCAATTCCATAAAATAACCTAGATTATTTAATTAAATATATCTAGAGATTATTTGGCACAAAAATCGTGATTTTTAAAACCAAAATCCAATTTTTACGAACTTGACTTTATTTTACCAAAATTTGTAATTTTGGAATCATTATTTTTCAGACCAAAATCCCGATTGCAATGCAAAAAAAAAAAAAAATTATAGAAATTGTGCTGTTTAAAAATCACGATTTTTTGGAAAAATATTGTTAACTTTAAGAAAAATAATTGTTTTCAAGAAAAAAAAATTGGATTGTTTTATAAGGGAATTTCAACACTCTTTCTCTTATGTTGCACTTCGTGCAATCGAATTGTAGTTGATACCTATAATCACTAGTAATACTTCAACATAATACTGTAGTATACATATAATTTTTTTCCAATATATATACCATATGTATTTTTTTCCAATATATATATACCATATGTATTTTTTTCCAATATATATACCATATGTATTATTAGGAGAAATTGCTTGTACTACAAGGTGCATGAAAAGCTGCTGCCCTGTGACGTCAAAAAAGATAACAATCATGTCTCGTTATTGAAATCTGGAATTTTTCTTAACTTTAAGTGGAATAATGCTGAAAATATGCTCGTAGAAAAATCCTTATTTATATATCCTATACCCCGATTTCTAGGATCCCAAACTAGCTGTGATCATTTATCAACCAAATTCAGAAAGAAGCTATAAATAATTATTTTACATTCTTTCTCTCTCTCTCTTTCTTTACTCTATTAACTAGGGACATTAATTTGCTGCTCAAATTATGAGAAACCCGATATATGCCTTAAATTATATTATTATTTTTTATTATTTTTAGATTCCACAACGCCTTGTAGAAGTAATTTAGCCCTTAATCTTAATTCTCAGTCACCGAAAAGGAAAAGAAATAATTTGCAATTAAATTTTGGCTGTGCAGCTCTAAGCGTTGTAGGCGAAACAGTCGATCCCACAATTCCGTTGGACCGTCAAGGGTAAAGTATAATTTGATTTAATAAAATGCAATATTTCAAATTCAGAGCAAATTAACAGTGCCAACGCATTTGCCGGGAGGTCGTTAGAATCTACTCAAATTGCAGGGTATACTCGTAAATTCCGATTATAAACTCGCTGATGCGTCAGTTTAATTTTAATGATTGCACATGCAATTTATGACCCATGTTATGCTGCTCTAGTGAAGTATTTGCTTTTCGTAATTGCTTGTGCAAATTTTCACGTCATTCTGATAAAAATGCTATGAATTGAATAATTTACCATAGTAAAAAGCACGATTTACTATATTTTAATAATTTTTGGCTCCTTTTTACTTTTAAAAATATACTATTTTGATTAATTAAATTAATTAAAATTTTTAATTAATATTGTATCGGGTGGTTACTGACAGTTTTCGGAAGCAATCCAGAATACAGGGTGAATAAAAATATGGGAAAGAGAATTAATTCTCTTGAACTATTTTAATATTAGTGATTTTTAATGTGACTGTGCTTCAATGAAAATTTTGTTTTGGCTATTTGAACTTTAACATTGTAATATTTTTTGTCTTACAGGTGGTATCATGGTACGATTAGTCGAATAGATGCTGAAAATCTTCTAAGGCTCCTTCAAGAAGGCTGTTATCTCGTAAGAAACAGTGAAAGCAGCAAACAAGATTATTCCTTATCTTTAAAGTAAGAAAGTGGTAACAGATTCACTAAAGAATTGACAAAGGTTCCCAGTATAATAAGTACAGTGCAATTATCCAAATAATGTCAGGGTTTATTGAAACTAAATTATGTAACAAGACTATTTATGAAGGAATAATGTTTGTGACATAGCAGTCACTAGTTAAAAAACTCGATTTTCTGTGCAAGGAAATTAGCTTAGCACAAAATGGAATATATTTTTTTAGTAAATAATATTGTTTTAAATAATTAAGAAAATAATTTTTTTTTTTAATTTGCTCGGGTGTATCCTTTACCGGACAAGTTTTAAAAGTATTTTTGCAGTTTATCAGATTCAGATATTTTAAAATTCTTTTCCAAATTAATTTTTTATAAAATTTTCTATCTGGCAATTTTGGTAGAAATAATTTTTCAATTTACCAGATTCAGATAGTTTAACCATAACATTTTTAGATATTTATACCTCTTCACATTTTTATTTTCAAATTATTTTTGCAATTTACCATATTCAGATAGTTAAAAAAATAGCTTTTTAAAATGAATATTTTATAAATTTTTGGATAGTTTCATGTCTGACATTTATTTTAGAAATTAGTTTTGTAATTTATCACATTCAGATATTCTAAAAAAAATCTTCCAAATAATTTTTTTTTATCAACTTTAAATATTTTTCCATCTGACAAGTTTGCCGAACTTATTTCTTTCTCATTCAGGCGGTTACTGGGAATCTTGTGCAAGACTCGATAATTTAATTATTTTAAATATTTCAAATTAATTTTACATAATTGAATTTTAACGTATTTTTATTTTCACTGAATAGAAGTGCCCGAGGTTTTATGCATATGAAGATAGTACATTCTGATGGCAAATACATTCTCGGTCAATTCAGTAAGCCTTTCACTAGCATTCCTGAAATGATCCATCATTATAGTAGGAACAAATTACCAATTAAAGGTGCTGAACACATGTCACTTCTACATCCCGTCATTGACCAGTTGTTATAGCCATGGCTTCGAATACACTGGTCATTTCGACTCTTCCATATTCTATCAGTGCTAACTGGGGGCCAGACCAATGGCTCGAAGTGGACAGAAACAGGTGAAATCAAAAAAGGTAAAAAATATTTGAAACGAAAACATTTGAATGGAAAATGTGCAGTGTCTTCTAGGTGTGAGTTAATAAGGGAATGAAAAACCGTACGCCATGCCGAAGTTGAAGTATTTTTTCAACCAGGAGATGGCGAGAAGAATGCAAGATGAATGTTTCCCAGCGGCTTTGTGATTAATGACTTTTAATCAGACCTGTTTAAGTTTCTATTTTTGTGTTTTTTACCTACTGAGAATTAGTCATGAGAAATTAGATCGAACCTATATTGTCCTCTTTAACGAATTGTATAAATTTTATGATGGGACAGGCATAGGTGTTCACACTTGAAGAGCTTTTATTTTCTCCTCACAAGAATATTCTAAACAAAGCTTAGTATTAATTTGATTTATTTATATAGAAATGTGGGGATTATCCTGCTGTATTAAAGTACAGTTGTGGTATTTTAAATAGTTTAGGAAAATGTTTCTAATTTCTTTTCCCATAGACAAAATATTTTTGTGCCGGGACTAAAAAAAGTATCCAATAAAGAAGGGATTCCCAACGTTCGCCTTTTCAAATGTTTTTATCACAATCTGGATTGTGTCACTGGATTGATAGTTTGTAACAATGTAATTCACACTTTGTTTTATTGAAACGCTTTATTTTTTCCCAATGCAAGAGGAATTTAATATGCAGGATAATACTGAGGAAAAAGTAATATTCTACTTTTATAGTTCTATTATTTGTACTTTTATGGTAAATTTTTCATGATAAAATATGAGGACTTCGTTCTAGAATGTTCCCGAATTTAATAAAGCAAAATGTGTTGTCACTAGATGCTTTCCTTCGTCGATGCTGATACTTATGCCTGTCCCATTTCTTTATATTTAAAGAAATGAACATTATTGTGAGCCATTTTATAGAAAATTGCATATGAATATTCCCCCCCCCTCCTTCTCCATTTATTGTATAATATCTATTTAATGACAAACGTCATATCTGTTTACATTTTAAAAATGATATCTAGACCGAGAAATATTCTAGTTATAAAATAGAAAAGACTTTTTGGGCCTTGTGCAATTGGATGTCGAGTCTGAATTGGGTTTTTGCTGGCACTGCACTGTTATAAAAGTCACTGTCGTGGAACGTTAACATTTTTAGTGGCCAACAACATTGTTAATTTGTGATAATGCATTGTAAGAATTAATCCCGATTATATCATGAAAGAAAATCACGTTTTCAAATCTAGTTGAGTTTGACCAAAAATCATGAGTTTCAAAATCACGATTTCTGAAGAAGTCATGATTGTTGCAAATCTGAATTCTGAAAATCATTAGTTTTAAGCCACATAAACTAGATTTAAAATTACATTTTGATGCATCCAGAAAACATAATTTTGAAGGAAAATGTACAGGGCGATCCATTTGGGTATGGGTAATTTTATAGCTATGAACTTTGTACGGCTGAGGATTATAACATTGTTTCAGATTATCCATACCCAAATAGATCACCCTGCATATTGTTGATAAATGAAAAATCACTCTTTTTTCCGCTATATCTGATTTCAACACTCAATTTTAGTGCACTAAACTATTCTGGCCTTTATGTCATGTCGTATAACGATTCAGGATCCATAAAAGTATGAATTTTAATCTTAAATTCATAATTTAAAAATCACAATTTTAGCAATACACATGCATAATATAATTTGATGCATTATTATATGATTCCCTGATAATTTTTATACCAGGTTTCAAAATCATGACTCACACAAAGTAATCGAAATGATTTCTTTTAAAAATACACTTTTTATGAAATAATCTAGATTAATTTTTGGAAGAGTATCCAGGCATTCTTTGGACTTTAATTTTCACATTGCATTATACAGGGTTTCCCAAAAGTCCCACGTCAATAGGGTATGTGATTTATTTTGAAAGGGTATTTCTTTCTCTGGCAGGAACTCATTTTCCTCTGTGGACATCTGTTTTGTCCTGTTACTACCTAAAGTTTTGTTTTGACATGGTGAAGATCACATTGAAAATACAGTGTAATGTACGGTGTACCCATTGATGCTGGGCTTTTGGGCCACCCTGTAGATTGTCAGGAAAATTACCAATGCTTTCTGTTAGCCTTTGATTAGTAAATGACGTCCCATAAGTTTAGTTGTGTGAATGGTTTAATTTAATTTAGTCCCGAGAAGAAATCAAAGGAAGCCAACCGAATGGGCAGAAAGTGATGGAACTTTTATAATTCTTTCATGTTGATTAATTTGCTGCTGTACTTAAGAAATTTTTGTCTGTGCACACTGTTATCATAGTCAATGCTATTTATTATCTTTAGATTTGTTTTAAAAGCTGTAATTAATTGAGTAGGTTTAATTTTTTTTGTCCACTTTAAAAGCGAGTCCTTATTGTACGGGGAATCTCACATGCTATTCCAAAAAAGTTAATTTTCATTAGATAATTTTTAAACTATCAAAATGATTGGGCCAGTCCTTGCTTTGGATTACAAAATACCTCGAAAAATAACAAGAAAAATTAATTTTAAAAGGACAGGGATTGGGTGGAGAGTATTAAGAGTATTCATCATCAACTCTCACGTTTTTGTATTACTTAATAGCTGATAAACCAGCTACATCCTTTTTCTTAGAAGTGAAAACTCACTGTACGCACAAACACAAAGTTAATTAATTGCAGCTTGTTATTATGAGAAAGTACGCTATTTGTATTTATTTATTGTCAACTTTTGTGCAATTTTCCATGTATATTTCCTTTTCAGATTGTCAATGAAACATGCTTTATAAATTGAAACATTTTAATGGGAGATTTAGTTAACCCACTCAGAATTGTTGTTTTTGTGTAGACTGATCTTACGATGTCTTGCCAGCGTTGGTTGATATATGATAGTCTCATATATCCTAAGTCATTTCAATTCATCCCTACTTCTATTTCTGAGAAAGTATTTTACAATATTTCCTGTTGCAAGCTTAATGAAAAAGTTCTCTATCGCTCAAAACTTAAATTTTTTTGTCTT
Organism: Proteroiulus fuscus; assembly: GCA_034700285.1. Classification (NCBI taxonomy): domain Eukaryota; kingdom Metazoa; phylum Arthropoda; class Diplopoda; order Julida; family Blaniulidae; genus Proteroiulus; species Proteroiulus fuscus. Next base: position 8,592 of record JAQIXP010005867.1, read on the forward strand.
CCAGTCAAGCAGCCCACTAATGTTTGCTTTCTTTTGTAATTTTGTCAATCTCATTGTTTCCTCGGGTGTGTAACTGGGACACCCTCTGTTGATGAGCATTGATAGCTAAGCAGCAGGGCCTATAAACAGAGGGTATAATTTTATGTTGAGGAAACTATGATTTTGATTTTTATTCTTTGAATACTTCTGGTCTGATTCCGCGCACAAAAAAAATTAGACTATAATAATCATTAAACTGCAGAATGTTTGCTGTTGTTTCAATGTTTTTCAGAGTTGTTTTGCCTTTTAAAACTGCAGCTTTTCCAAAGTTTGTGTTTCACAATTACTTCGAATTTTCTGCAGTTTTAAGCTACAAAATTCTGTATTAATTTACTGCCGAACATTTATTTTGTTGGAGTGGCTTATCTTAATGCAAAATCATTGTGTTATGATAGCGTTACAATTAACACGGGGAGGGAAGTCTCAAAATTACATTTAAGAACGTTATGTAATGCTTGAACAGTCCCTTTTCTGTACAGCTCCTTTAGTTTTAAATGTCTTACATGCATAAAAACAGTTTTTGTTGGGGCTTGGGTTGGGATTGTGCAATTCAGTATTATTTTCAAAGATTTGGAAAAATGAAACAAAACGCAAGAATCAAACAAAAGTAATGAATACTGAAACAATAGTCAATAATTGAAGAGCTGGGATAAAAAAACCATATGAGTCCAGATTTCTTGTTTTGATATCAAAAGATTGCAAATCTATTAAATTTGCTCTAAACTCATTCTTCTCGCGAGAAGAATGTGTTTAGAGCAAATCCAGATTTAATGCATAAAAATTACTCATTTTAAAATTCCGAGCTTAATTTTTAAGATAGATGGTATGCACCATCACATTTTGGTTCTGTTGAAGGAAAATAGGAAATCTACTTGTTTTGAGTCCAATTTAACCCTATACCCAATCTTCAGTGATCAAAATGAGAAACTTTTCTATCTTGCCCCAATTTTGAATTGATTTAATGGATAGAACAACACTTGAGCTGCAATCTTATGTAAATATCTCATTTTCTGCAAAAATGAACTCGTGTGGTTTTTTTTTATTTCAGCTCTTCATTTAATGCTTCTAATTAATGCTTTGATTGGCTTTCCCAATTCTGCTGCCAAAATTTACAGTGACTGAGTAAAACTGCTAAGAGTTATGTATCATCTAGTCCCATGAAAGGCCACCCTATTTATATTTGATGCTATGTTTTTTTACTTTTAGTTTTATTTTATAATACTGTAGTCCTCTCAATCACTTTTTGTTTTTTATTTGTATTTTTAGAAGTATTGTCAAATAACAGCCAAGGATCCTCGTGGCAACCCGGCATTCCTTAGGCTGAGATCCAAAAATGGTTGAGATGCAGGGACGGATACAGGATTTTGCTAAGGGGGGGGGGGGCAATCGCATATTACGGAAGGAGGCGGCCATTTTCTCTGC
>JAQIXP010005868.1:0-10048 GCA_034700285.1 Proteroiulus fuscus
GTCACAATAATTTTTGACGATATATATATAATTCATAATATTTTGGATGTTTTTGTCGGTAAATTTTACATGTTTAGCCCACCCTGATAAAGTGGTGCCAGACCGCCACTGGGTTTAAGAAAATTACTTATAGCCTACACCATGCATATAATTTGTATGTTAAATAAAACATTTTTGGACCTCCAAACGTAATAATGAAACGTGCACGACAACTTACTCGGTATTTCCATTCATTCATTATATAAATAAATGTGTCCCCATTTCATAAGCCTCGTATTACAATACTAATTTACACGGGGAATTTAAAAATTTGGTTTAATCCTACAGAATCTGTTGGCCAAAACCAAGGGTTATACTGACTTAACGTTAAAGCATTCAATCCCTGGCACATATATGCACATTGTGTAGCAATAATCACCGTGGCTTCTATGCTACTGTTGACTAAATATACACGTATACACATTTTAAGAATCGCATACCAGTTTGAAATTTTTTATTAGAATAATATTGCCCAAGATATGTATGCAAACTAAAATAAAACTACAGTGTTCAGTTCTTTCTAGAAGAGGACTAACATGAAGGAACGATATCGCAATAGCTTGTATCAATACGAGGAAAATAATGTTAATACAAAATTGGAAAATTCATATCATATATAGATATAATAGTTCAATTTTGAATAATATTGTTCACTCATGCACTAGAAGGCCTATTGTGTATAATGCATTTTACATTTTAATATTGCAGAACTTATTTTCTTATTGGTCCCCTCCTTATTCTGTTCTTTGTAAAAAAAATAAATAACATCAAAAACAAATTTCATAGACAGAACAATATTATAAGCTATAGAAACAAAGCATTAGACCAAAACTTCTGACCATCATTCTAACAGCATAATCGAATTTGTACCAAAGGAATCATGTTATTATGACTAAAGGCAGTCATCGGGAATAAATTTTGAGCTTATATAAGAAAAAATAAGGAATGTACACATGCAGGCCTGGAAAAATATTGCTGAAAATATGAAGTAAGTTAATTCTTTGCCAGTTAATTTGATGAAATTGACATTTCAGAATTAAGCTTTATACTCCCACTTTTATCAGTTGCTCATGTATGTTTGTTCAACTTGAAATAATAAAATATCATAATTGGAAAATATATGAACTTTGCCTACGGTGGTATATGCTGTAGTCCATGTACTTCATCCAGCTATATATATAGTTCACCATGCATATTTGAGTTGAATTTTCATAGGCTACCAGGGTACTTATTTTCTGGAACGCTGTTGCCAGGTTGTTCTAGACTAGAACAAACTAATAACCATGCCACGAATGTACACGAAATCATCCAATGGATTATTTTAATCATTTCCTTGAAATATACGAATCAATTTTAACTGAATGGTCTCAATGATAAAATTTGACCTTTTCCAACTTTATATTTACCGAAGATACTAGGGGTCGTCCAAAAATTATCTATAACACCAAATGGGTGAATTAATACTGACTGCATGCAGCTGCTATAGAAATTCTGACAAGGTTTGACTTTTTAAAATAAAATATTGTTTGATGTTTCTATTGTTTAGTATATATGGGTGGCAGGAATGAACATTTATACATAATTTTCATGAAGGAAGGGTTAACAAATTTATTAAAAAGTTATACAAGGGGGAGAGTCAATACTTTACAAAAATTGTGCAGCATAATATCATGCAGGGGCACGAAGAAGAATATTCTGCTTTTTTCATGTATCCAAATTTTAATGTGAATCAAAATGTTCTACCACTGGTATTGTAATCTCTTGTGCAATACATTTTGGAATAAAAAAAAACCGCTTTAACAGGCTTGGAATTTTTCAGAGATTCATTAAAATATCGATTTTTTTCAATGAGGTCTAATTAAAATCCTTATACAGTTTTAAAAGCAATCAGTTTTTCCATTTTAAAATGCAGTAATATACCATTTGTAAAAATTCCTTTACCTTTTCTACAAAATTTGATTCACCTTGATTCAATATCGAAAATATTGTGCATATACTTTAACTTCTGCTATTAGTTTTTATGCCACATGCCTATATTGTCAACAACATCTTTTTTGAGCTTTTATCTCCAATCTGGTAAAACTATTGATTTTAAGATTGAAAACTTGATCAAAGCATTTCAAAAAACTCATTCAAATTCAAATTTTTTCAGAAGTATAGAATTAATTTAAGACTAGAAATTGTCCTCTATAAATATGTCACAGTAAGAGGGATTGAGAAATCTTGAGTGGCTTGTCTATACAGCGGAAAATCGATAATGGCAACTAGCAATAACCTATATTAATTTATTCCCCATTCCTGTTTTCCTTGTAGTTTTGCAAATGCAATTATATAACACAAATCTAAAGCAATATTAGTAAAGTATGCATTTAAGTTATACAGATAAGACATTACGTGCAGAGGCATTTTTGCATACATGTATACAAATTAAGATCGTTTAATGTGATTCCACAAAAAAAATAACTTTCAACCCAATTAATATCGCTATTAACTAATTGGCTTTCTGTGTCTTAGAATTCAATAAAGTTATCTTATACTCAACTACGATCAATATGGCACCGTAGTCACTACTGACCCACCGAGTTAAAACCATATTATGTTGCTTTAATTTATACACTTTCTGACCACACATTAGTAGAATATATACAACAACAGCATCTTTTCATTCGTTCATGGTCAAATAAAAGGTTAATTTGATATCGAACAAGTTGATTGAGAACTACGGGATGTGACAAGAATATCATAAAACTCATTTCATTGTCATCCTTTAAGGAAATTTGTGCCATCCATACACTAACTCGATTGTACTAACATATATTGATCTTTGGTGGTAATTGTCACTCTATACTTAGGCACCATGCATGCTCTATAGGTCGACCTATTCCAAGAATTACACGCTATTAGTATTGCAGAAAGCACACACATGCACTGAAAGCCTTTGGAATCAAAGAAGGAAGACCACTTGCCCAAAAAAGTGCTTAATATAACATTTCCTGTTGCAAAAGAATCCAATATTACGATCAATTAAACCTCGCATGTGGCATATTTGAATGAGCATATGAAATTCATCGCCAATCCCCAACTATAAGTAAGGGCTCGTTCAAATATTACGTAATGATGTCGTTGGAGATGGGGGTTTACCATAGTGCTCCTATACTTGACAACAGCATAGAGGGACTTGACATTAAATCATAGTGTACAACCATTATGAACCATATAGTTTATACGACGTTTCTTTAGTGTTCCCCAATGAAAAGAAGGCAATATGGAGTGCTATAAGACTTATACCTTGAGTCTTAATAAAAAGGTTTAAAAAACCAAATAATAATACAGAACAGACTTATTTTAAGCTTTTAAAATACTGACTCAATAAGTTACCACAAAATATAAGTTTCTACTATAAATTCTGAATGATGGTTTCATGAATAGTGACTTCAGCGCATCAAATCCTTGCATGCAACAGAAAAAATTTGGTGAATTCTTGGCCTGATATGGAACAGACTAGTCCCTTTTTATGCTATAGTTCATCGTGAGCCAGACGGACACACAGTTAAATGACCCACAAACTCAACGTCCGAGTGTCCCTAATCACCCTATTATGGAAAGTATACTTGGCTGGCAAGTAGATTGCGTCCAAGGGACCAGGCACTAAGATAAAATTTATTGGCATGGAACTCGTATATACAACTTCTCTTAGCAATGATTCACGAGCATCTGTGCCAAAAAACCTTAAAATGTTAAGGGGGTCATTTCCTAAGTTCCACTTCCATAACGCTATGATCTCTCCAGAGAACAGTTGCAAACGCAAATAAATCAATTGGGAATACTAACGGGAGTTTTCCCACCTATCATTTCAGATTAGCACAGTGAAAATGGCTACGATGGACATCTCTTTCCCCGAAGAAAGAACACAGGAACATGGACATAATAGTTATACAGGAGAATGCAGTATTCATTTTGCCCTTGCACTTTATGGCTCAGAGCTACCGCCATATATATGGACATTAAGCTACTTGGTTCAATGAAATTTTATTGCAAACGATAGAAATAAATCCTATTTTGGGCATTTTTGGAATGCTTATTTCGTGCCTTACATTGTAATTGATATATTACTACACAGTTGATAAGAATATATAATATTTGTTTCATTTGCACCTTATATAATTTCACATGATTCATACTTGAATGTGTGCTGTCCTAGATGGGAAAAATAGTATCTTATCAAATTATATTATCATACGTTACATAAGAAAATACAAATGTTTTTTCCCCAAAACAATACAGGAATTTTTGCCTATATATAATAAAAAAGCTTAAAAGGACACTTTTTTTTCCAAATTATGCGGGAGTTATAATAGAATTGTTTTTGTGAGATTATATACCCTATTAAATTTTAAAATAATTAATTGACTCAAGCTTTAGGAAAGTCATCAAAGTATCAGAGGTTGGGAAATTTACGAAATTATATAAAACGAAATTGAAATTCAAATTGGCAACACCGTGTTTCGATAATTACTTTACAATTTACGAAAATTCACAACTTCTAAAAATTATACAGAAAACTACTTGAACCCTATACATAAAGTAGTATATCCTGTTTAGGCATATACGTCTCATAGGATGATTTCAACTTTAACAAAAAGGTGAAACGGACCTCAACTTCAATATGCGATGCTGTTAAAACCTTAACAAATTTATGGAAAAACAGGCTTGTAAAACAATGAATATTTATAAATACATGCACAATAACCTAAAAAGTACTTACAAACTCTTCAATGTTACTAAATATTGTAGAGGAAACTTTTGAAATGCCCCTGCAATTGGAATTTACATTGAACGTATTACGGAAGCTTTTCATAGAATATGTTAAATCCCTGAAACATAAAACTTTTTAACTCTTTCTTTTGATCTACTTGTCTTTTTTGAAATCTTTTTATAGGTTAGACGTGCAAATGTTAAACCAAAGTAATACTCTATGATCACTGTTGATCGTGAAATCCTACAGAGAAAAACCCTTTTTTGGGACAGTGCCATCCAACGGACAGTGACCCTTTACTTTATTGCACATTCATCCAAAAAGTGAGCGTGTGATGGGTATGAAGTGATATATTTTATAAAAGGATCGTGATATCACCAATATATAGGTTCCATATACATCTAATAAAGCAATTTTTGATGCATGATACCATAAAATCCCATTAAAGTGGGGTGCTTTTACTATAGTATGCTTCTGTATAAACTACCGTAATAGCTTGAAACATGCCCAAATGTAACCCAAACCGGAAAATTGTGAAACTCTAGTTTTGGAAGAAAACGATAAAAAAAACTTATTTAAAACTGTTACTTACGGTAATTACTTTATAAAATACTGCAAGCTTATTATCAACAAGTACTATAACTTCCTAATCACACTTAACATGGCAAGCTTAAAATGACGTCATCAAGCTTGACACTCTGAGCAATGACGTCAAACAGTGAACTCACTCAAGTCAATCCCTAAAAGGAATATGACGTCATATCCACGGTCGACTAGATATTAAACCCATTGGTTTCATGGTATATGGCAAAGAAGGCAGTCAATGTTTGAAGAGCTTGTGTATATACTGCCCATGATACTGCCTGAAGTACTGATGTCACATATCTGCTATTGACCATGCTGGGATGAAGGGTTAACACTGTGTGCCAAACATTTCTATAGTCATTCCTGAGTAACTGACCAATATTTGCATAGTAAAAATTTTATTTATCATTTAATTAAGAGAGAGAGAACGATTTTATAGTATATTGGGTATCTTAACTAAAACAAGAGGAAGTTTAATTCTGATTTCCAATTTCTTGGAAATAATAATTCACGCATAGAAATAATTGTTTGTTTTTAAAGATATGCAAACATTTAAACAAACAAAACCGATTAAATTCTTCGAAGATGCGATGTACATATTAAATAATTTAAGTGCAGTGGAGCGAGTTTCAAGAATCTGTCCAAGATGGCGTAAAATGCATGTTGTGCGTCGATATTTAACAAACGGAAGGAAAATACTGTTTATGATGCTTGAATGTTTTGACTTCAGGGAAACATTGATATAAATGTCCTGACAAAATAACTGATGTTGTTACAAAATTCTAATTCCAGCCTCATGTTTATCAAGGAAATATTTAGGTTTTAAAAGAAGTCACATAATGTCATCTTAGACCTATAAAGAAAACTTTGATACATTTTAACAAATTTTAAATTGCTGATGTATTTTAGTAAAGGTTTATCAATTCGAAATAAACCAAGAAAATCTATACCGTACTGTCAAGTGCATAACCAGATAAATTCATGCGGTCCCAAGTTGAACAACTTGTTTTGCTTAATTAGCTCTTAAAATAGTTTCTTGTATGTTACCACTGCCATATGGTTTCTCCTGACAATGTTTTAGCAATTTATCACAGATTTTTTGGCAGATGGCTTGATATTGACCAGTTCCATTAACATAGGGGCCTACCATCTGCACTATAGTCTGTAATTTCATTAATATGCACTAAGTCATCAGAACTCATCCTAGCTTAACTACCTCATAAATCTGATGACTTAAATGATTTTTAACCCAACAAAACTCAGAATGCACCATAACGTCAATTCTTTATCAGTGCAGCCATTTTAGAACAAGTTTTGATCATTGAAGACAGTGTTCTGATGACATTTCTAATGATTTTTTGAATGTGGTGACTGACTACATGTTAGCCAACCATGGATGTGACGTCAATAATTTGTGAGTAACTTCAACTAAAGTTCAAGAACATTTGGACCAACTTAAAATTTAGCTAACCTACAAGTCAATGACATAACATTGCATGGAACACTGCAAAGTTATTCAACACTGAACTGAAGACCTTGACTCCACTTGGAACATAAATGAAGTCTCCCCCCCCCCATGATATTATGATAGATGCACGCTCCCAATCTAATTAATTCAAATAACTTAAATGGAAAGTCCCACTTTGTAACAAGTAATTTTAAATGGTACACACTTACTAGCTATGAATGGCTGTGGCAATAATAATACTGCAGCAAAGCTTCCATATTGAAGAAATTACAAAGTAAACAGCAAAATACATATTATGCCATTTTTCCATAATAGATACGGTATAGATTACAATAAGCAGTTCCATTTGGTCGCTTTGGTGGCGCCCTTTAGGACGTGTATGTATGTGTTCCATGAGAAATGATGCTTTTTATCCAGTAGAAGGCGCTACACAGTGTCAGTGAAATGACGCCAATTTGGGCTTTCTATTTTCATCCAAATCCAGTATTCAGGATCATTTTATCTAATGATCAGTAGGCTCATGCATTTTCCCATGCTCTTTTTAATTAAATTAACTTGTTTCAAAGTGGGACTGTCCCTTTAATATCTCCCATCCAAAGCGGTAACATATGTGATTCCCCCCTCTAGCCCCCATCCTTAGTCAATTCCTGTATCTGCCCCTGATCCGATCGTGTTAGAATCACCCTTTTATAACAGTAAACAATATTGATTTATTATACCAAATGTCACTCTGTGTTGATTGGTCCCTTTTCCTTGAAAATAGAAATTATATAAGTGTCAAGGTTTTCAACGCATCAATTTTTAACAATTCTTTGCACGACCGTTGCAGCAATCCTCTCACTTGATCTTTCTGATTTTTAAAAGAAAATTCAAGAAACTTGAAAACTCATTTCCGAACAGCGATTAAGTTTAAGCCATGTCATGCGATCATACTTTAAGAGTAATTTTGGGTTTTGTTAGTGTATTCACTCAACCTTGGCCAAGCTAATAGGCCTACTTGGTAACTTTAAGGTGCACTAGGCCTATATGAGCTTGCATATATTAGATCAAATTTCAGCTGTTCATCGGATCTTAACGATTACCTTTAAGTATTCCAATGGGAATGCTCTATAACTAATAACTACTGTTCTAGCATTCATGTGGAAGAACCGAGTTCACGGTAATATGAAGACTTCGGCACGGGCATTCACCATGGTTATGTGAATTGCTCAAACGATGGTATTTGAACATAAATTTGGATATATTTGTTTCGATATGAAGCAAACTTTCTCATAATTACTAGGCCCATGTTAAAATTAAAACCATCTTGAAAGTTGTTTCTTGCTCTTACTATATTAGCACAGCTATATACTCAGTCGCACCTTAAGTATTCCTACGAAATATACTCGGTGCTCCAAAAGTAGTATCACAAATGAAAGCATCATGCAGTTAAGCGCCCTACCCGACGTCAATCTGCTATCTGTAGTGCCACAAACGTCAGCTCACTGCTTGACTGAATGTAGTAATGGAATGACCCTTATAATAAGTATGGAATCTTAACATTATAATTATCTTCCTATCATGGTGAGACCTTCTCCTTCCTCCTTGGGTGAGTCAAGAGTATATGCCATTATAGACGGTAACCTTATTCGAAGTTATAATATTCCTCCATAAGCGTTATTTCAACTTATTTGATAGTTTAAGTTTGATCATTATGGTACTCTAGAGGAGCGATAATTTCAAATTAACATTAGTTTACCTTTCAATTATTATGTAGAATCTTACAATTTGTTGAAAAACGAGGTCCAAAGACATAAATCATGTTGATCAAACATCCGCTTGCTTAGGGACGATTGTCTTTCACCACGTGGCGACCGAAAGTGAGGCTCCACTGGGCACTGGCTTGCTCGGCTGGCTGTCCATATTATTGCTGCACGAATTTTTGCAAACCATTTCGAAATGTTCACGCTACTATATGTATCACTATCACGGTTAAAACTTCTTAAAAGGATACTCAATAACGATTTATGAAAGCATAATCAAAATTACGATACCGTAGCACCAGTTGTCCGATCCGCCATTTGCATTTGGCTAAAGCGCATGGGCACCGGGGCCAAGCGATGTCACACACAAACAGTGCTCACGAATAATGAATTCAACCCATGAAAAGGTTCCTACTGAATTTTTTGCTACTCTAAAGTCTAACCTCTTGATTCTCCTTGTAATCAGTTCATTTTGAAAGTGAATGAAATATGCCCTGGCCCAAAATAGTATTTACTTAATTTAAAAATAGAAAAGCTATAGCATGTTTGAGGATTTAAAATGTACCCTGTGTGGTACCTGTTGCACTATTCATCACAATTTCACAAATGCTAACTAAATGCGGCCTCCATGGAAATTAATTCCAACCAATTTATCTAACTCATTCGTTTTTAAGATAATTATGAAGTCAACCACAACCGACCTCTCACCTGTAGAGATGTGTCCTTGACCCAAGTTGACCTGACCATGCAAGGACATTGTTCCTTGCAGCCAGTGAAAACTTTAAATACAGTGACTACTTTAAAGGTCGAATCTTGTGTCCATTGTGGGATCCAAAATTTTAGCAAAACAAATGCTAATTTTCTACCATCTGTGGAATTTCGTATATTTTTCTGTTACTTTCGACATTTATTCCAAAAGCTTAAACCAGTGGAGTTCGTTATTAAGGCTGTGCCTGTGTGCTTGCCACCTTGTCTGTACGGGTCAAACAAATTGGGGAGGGGAGGAAGGGGTGCTACTAGGGTTTGGGGGACGGAAGCCCACCCAGGGGTTTGATCTAGTTAAATAAAGAGACTATCATATAGACGAAATTTTGGTCATAAGTGTTTATGGGGAGAGGGGAGATGTTGATTTTGTTCAAATTAATAGTTCAATAGTGGAGTATAGTGCTAAAGGGTCAATAGTACCAATCCAGTAATGCTATCCCCCTTACAAAAAACTTTATGCACAATTGTGGCAAAAAAATTGTGCACAATGCCGCCAAATTTTATGCATAGCTGTGCACAGGATTGGCACTTTTTTGTGCACAATATATTGTGCACAATTTTTTGTGCACAAAATTTTGTGCACAAAATTTTGAGCAAAAATTAAAATAAAAAGATTTTTTTATTAGTTCTACTATTCAGTAACTCCTACTTATAACCCAAGCCTAACCTACCGAACATAGCTTTTATTTATTA
>JAQIXP010005869.1:0-10048 GCA_034700285.1 Proteroiulus fuscus
GTACCATAATAAAATATGACAAGTGCCCCCCCCCAAAATTTGGGATGCCCCCCTAAACTTTCAACTCTGGCTACGGGCTTGCTGGCATCTGAATGTGTCACCTGATCGCGAATGTCAATCATGATTACCAAATTTGCCTTCTTTTGTTTATTATTAGGCCCAACGAGGTGTTATTGTAATTCCGAAGAGCGTAAGTGTTGACCGAATCCGCACTAACATCCAGATATTCGACTTCGACCTGACACCCGAAGAGATCAAGGAATTGGAATCATTGGACCGAAACTACCGTTCATGTCTCTTCAATGAGAACAGCATTCCTTCCCTGCCAAACTACCCATTCCCATTGGATAATTCGATTGAATTCTGATTGAAATAAAATGAATGAATCATTACTTCTCTGTCCTAATTTGGCATAAAGACTGAACAATTTTCGTGGTACAGGCTTGTTTTGGTTTGTTTAAGAAAGACTATTTAGCAAATTTGCACAATATCATTTTCAGCTCATCCTCTCGACACCAGTCATTCTTCATTCTTCATTCAAGAATAGATGTGCAATTTTGGAACTTGGCGCAGATAACACACATATCTGCCCCGTAAACGATCATCCATAGTATGCTTGAGGATTTGGTGAGCTCCACTTGGATTACATGTTATTTATGGGTAAAGACACACGTGGGCAGTGCCACGTTGCTGGGTGTGTGGCCAAGTTGGCCATGGAGCTACCTTCTGATGTCTTCCATCTGCTATAGAGTTGAAAATTTCCTCGATGATGAGAGGGAACCAGGATCAAAGACCAGGGAGGACCCAATACATACAGACAGAAGGATGCAGAGCTGTTCTGAACCAAAGATGCAGCAGGAAAGGATCGAAAGCCCAGGGTGGATCTGGCTCCTTTTGGGATTCCATAGCATCATAGCTGGACAAGATTGACAGAATAGGGTGGATTCGGTCTGCTATGTAACTGAGGACTTTGCGATGATCGGGGATGTTGCCAGGACCAACACAGAACTTTGAGGACCAAGTTGGAATTGAGTGGGGAGTGTGAGATTGGTGCCCAAAACAGCCAGAATGCTGATATGTTAATTAAGGTTAGGTCATTGGCATATCTGGCAGGTGGATGATTAGCTAAGCTTGGTATATGTGAAAGAAGTGAGTCTTGTCTGTGATTTCAACCTGGATGATTGTGTGGGACTGTAGTCCTAATTGAATTAGTATTGTTTAGTACATTGGTTGTACTGGAGTTTAGAGCCAGGAGTGTTATAATAAAAAGGAGTATTTATTATAACTGGAGTGAGAAGTGATAAATTGGCATTGGCAAGGAAAAATCCCTAGCTTTGCGAGTTGACTGTTTGGGTACAATCTTACTAGGTTACAATTTATCAACAATTAAACTTCATAGTTTGAAGTCAATTTTTATCAGAAAATTTCTGCAATGACAACAATAGTGGGGTGATATGTGCTTATCACTTGACAACTGTAAAACACTGATTTGTCTAAACTTGGTTTGTTTTTATAATCATATAGACCTTGATTTCTAATTTACAATTGTATAAAACAATTGCAATATTGTTAGTTAACTCCTCTGGCATCATATCAAAATCTTACACAGTTTTACTCACATCTTGTGTAGCACTATTATTGGGAGCATTTTCTCACTAGCAAACTTTATTCCTATTTGCAGGAATTATTTGTCAATTCCCGTGATAACTTTAATACATTTACATTTAAAGCCAATACATTTAAAGCCATTTAAAGTGTTTCTGGCATTGGACTTATTTCATCTAAGCACTTACCAGCACAAATGTCTGTCCAAGATAATACCAGCCACTCAAATCATGTGAAGTGTATTGCTATGGAAGGGGACTACAATAACCACTCAGCCCCTCAACGTAATGCAATCTATCCTGCATTGACTTTGTTGGAGGATGCCATTGACCTGCTGGTTTCAAGTTGTATCCTTTTTGCTTAAATATTTTATTCTTATTTCTCTGATTTCATTTTATAATCCTTGAGTTTTAGAAGGCACCTTTGACCCTAAGCAAACATTAAACATTGCTGACTACGGTTGTGCACATGGAAGAAACTCTATCGAGCCTGTGCAGAGGTTAGTGTTTTTAAATTCTTTTAAGTTCTGCAAATTTTTTAAATTTTTGAATAAAAATTTAAAGGCAATTCTATGCTTTTAAAATTTTTTTATATTTTTGAAAGAAAACACTTCCAATAATTTAAGAAACAAAGGAGTCCTAAAATATTAATAAGAATAAAAACTAATTCAATAAAATATTCAAATGCATTATGTTTTGAAAGAAGATTATTTCAATAGTTTAATTTTTCTAAACAAATTAATTAATATTCTTAAATCTTTTGGAATATATTATTATAAATCGTTTATGAAATAAAATTCTAAAAAATTATTATATTTTAAAAAATTATTTATTTATGAAAATAATTCAATAAAAATTTACATAATTTTTGGAAAGGTTTCCCAGGATACTGGGTATTTGTATTTGCAAAGATCTCTAAGAATGTCCTTTTAATTTGGAAATATTTCTAGACTATTTATATATTTTTGGAAAAAAAATTTCTTAGTTTTAAATTAAGAGCTTAAAGTTTTGAAAGTCAATACCAATGATGAACTATTATTTCAAACTTTGGTGCAATGACTCCATTCAATAAGGTATGAGGATGCCCTAAGTATAATTTTCCTCGAAAAATAATGTTTTAATTTTTTTTTTCAAAAATTTGTCCATTATTATAACAGTTATATTTCCTGTATAAATTCTAATTTGGATATCACTGATATGGAGAAGTAGTTAAAGTAGACCTGTGGTTTCATTCTGGGATCATCCTCCAAATTATGGTTACATAAAACTGATCATCTGCTATATCTATGACTTCAGTATTTTTCATGATGAGGGTTTGCACTGATATAGTTTGGTAATTGGAACATTCTGCATGGATTACATTTTGATAAACTAGAGGTATTATTGATATTTTGCATTTCATAATGGTGTCGAAGTCATGCATCAAACGATTACTCAGAACAATTTTAGGTTTAAACCCAGGTTGAAAATATAAAAATTGCATTAATTGGTTAGTAAAATAATGTTGACACACAATATGGCACCACCTTTTTCATTTTAAAACTTTCAAATCAAGATTGAGTATAGCGTCAACTGATCACTGCTATCTCTCTCTCTCCTCTCTCCTCTCTCCTCTCTTCTCTCTCTCTCTCTTAACAGAACATTTCTTTAACAGGTAGCATCCTAACCCCTTAAATTGGATCAGGCTATGTTTCTACAAAATTAAGGAAAGGCATGCAACTCATTTGCATAACTGCAAATTAGTTGCTCAGTGCAAGGTTCAACCTCAAAGTGTAATGTGTATAGTGTTATACCAACTGCTTATCAGCTATATTTAATGGGGCAGCCAAAATAAATCAAATTTGGCTTTTTAAATTGTCATCAAATTTGTTTTAATTGAATGACATCATTGCAAGATTGGCGCCCAAACCTTGCATTCTGTAAGTCGTGGAGACGCAGGAATGTAAGGGGCGGGCCAGCTGTCAATCAGCTCGTCATCAGGGTTAGAATGTCATCATGACATTCTTTCACTGATGATGAGGAGGCGCCATCTTGTACAAAGGAGTAGTCAGTCTGAAGCTAGGATCCAGGGAGACTGGATGTGATTACTTTTGTAAAGAGTGAGTTTGTGCATAGTAATTAAATAGTGTCTCTAAGAGAAATTAGTTTCCAGTACTTCTTATATAAGTGAATTGAAGAGCTCATCCCACTGAATTGGGAATTTCCCCCAAAACTAAGTCTACCTGAGTTAACAACTTTACATCATTTCAATTGTTTAAAATGTAATAATATTTAAATTAATAATAATATTAATAATTAATTATTAATAATATTATTAATAATATTGTTTAATATTTAAAATGTTCAATAAAATGTAGAGTTGCTGGTTTGCTCAGCTTCTTTTATAGTGAACAACAATTAATTCAGTTCATTACATACCAGTTGCAACTTAATTCAACCAACTTTTACTTTTAATATAATCAGGTATTATGTGACATGCCTTGGTCGGGATCTTGGTTTGAGACAAACAGAGACAGATTTAATTAGCCTAAAACACTTTATTAATAAAAATACATAAACCAAAAAGCATTAAAATACAAATTCAAAATATACAATTTACTACATGGAGCAAAACCAATGGGCACTGGGCACACAAGGATGGCATGGGGTAATATCACTGGGCAATTGGCCACAAAAGGATGGCATATGGAAACAATTGCTGCCCCAGAACGAGCTGCAATTTGTCAGCAAAGCCGACTTGGGATCAAGGGAGGATTGCTGCCCAACTGGAGCTGCAAATTTTAAAGAGCGAGCATCCCTAGTTTCCCAGGCCTTATATAGCAAGCCTGGAAAACCCGTAACCAATCGCACACGTCTGCATTTTCTAATAAGGAGGAGCGAGATGAATCCATTATAACGTGGGCTATTTCACACCACCCTCCCCCTACACCCTCCCCTCGGCTACGATCAAGCCACTCCAATGCCTGAAAAAATTTTCGAAAAAGGATGCAACCGAGAACCTGAAATCACAGAAAACTCTAGAAAAATAAAAGACACTAAAATGCTATACAAACCGAAATGACCGGAAAACATGGCAAGGATCATCCACGCAGCTACGAAGCAGAATGATTATTGGGTAGTGGTTGTTTGAACTGGTCAGATGACCAAAGTCTCCAAAGAGGGATGTGATCTGATCAGTCACAAACATTCTTTCTTGGGTCAGCTGACAATGTCATTTTGTATGTATATTCATAACGAGTGTTTGGTAATTATCAATCAATAATTGAAATTAATTTTGTAACGAGAGTAATTTTAGCCTGTGTAAATGAATGCATGTGTAATTAAATGAGTGTTTATCATAATAATGAATTGAACAGGGAAGTTCAAAGATCACTGCCCACGAGCTGCAAATTATTGATACATCATTTATTATGAGATTTCTTGACCAAAAATTAAGTAATTCATTTTGGCTTAAAATGTAACCAATTAATGGTAAATGCCATTATTCTGACGTTTTAAATGCATGCTACCCTAGTTTATTTTCCAACACTGAAACTTTAGAAACTCTTTTTCATTCATTTTCAGAATCATCACCTCTGCAAGAGAAAAGATTGACAAAAATCTCACTATTTCAGTGTATCACACAGATACCTTAAGAAATGACTACAATGTTCTGTTTTCCACTCTTCATGACCCCAGGTCATACATTTTTCTATCCTCTCCAACCTCTCCGGTTTATGTATTTGCCAGTGGATCTCAATTCTACCAGCAGATTTTGCCAAACAATTCCATCCATATTGGATTCTGTTTCAGTGCTACACATTGGTTGTCAACTTTTCCCGGTAGTGTAAGTGTTTACTTCCTGTTTTCTTTTTCAAAATATATTTTTTTCTGAATCATCTATTTCATATTTTGTCTAATGTCTAGCACTTAAATCTATTTTTGTAAGCTATTTTGATGTGCAAGCATATAGTAGTTAAATGATTTATTTTCACTAGCTTGGAGTGCCAGTAAGCTACATTCCTGAGGCACCAGATAGTGTTGATATAACCGCATGGGTGCAGCAAGCTCGCATGGACTGGAAATTGTTTTTGGATTCTCGCTCGAAAGAACTTGCACCTGGTATTATTTTATTAATATACAATGACTGGTGGCATTTTTTCCAATTGTTCTTTGTGGTTGCTGTTTAATCAAAAAGCCTTGTATTCAATTCATATTTTGTGTCACATGACTCTATTTAATCAATTAATGTTGTAAAGTCTTTTACACATTTTGAATCACTTGGTACAGTTGTTAATTGTAATTGGGGTAGGAGAGAAAAGCACTCAAACTTCTCCAGGTGTAGCACAGTGGTCGGGATTTTCCCTGCCATGCCTGAGTAGAACTTCCAAAAGTAGAATTTGACTTGACTATAAATCACTGACTTAACAATTCACTTACATCTCTGTAGAGACTTTATTCAGACTAATCTGACTCATACTATACTGTACACAGATATCACAGCCCCCCTACCTCTTCAGATCCCAAGTCAGAACTAACCCATGCAAAGATGGCGCCTCCTTGTCATTGATGAAAGAATGTGATCATTCCATCACATTTCCTCATCGATGACAAGGTGATTGACAGTTGACCTGCCCCTTTGTCAAATACACCTCCATGATTGACATCGAGAGGAGGTTTGGGTGCCAAACCTTACATTACTCTCCCAGTTTTAGAGCTAGGATGAACAACTAGTCTTGGACAAACTCAATTTCTTGTCTAATTAAAATGGCATTGGTCTTCAGCAAGAAGACTCTGATCACCTGACCAAAATGTCAGCCATGGCAGCCATCTACTGAAGGCAAGCAATAAGGGAAAACAATTTGTTGCCTAATTAGAATGAATAGCAAATTATAAGAATTTACACGTGAAGACTAAAAACATGAAATGTTATAAATGCAGTAGTTAGTACCCCTACTACAGCCATGGCATCCCATGTTTAAAAATAATTAGGTTTCGCACATTTGAATAGTATGAATATTAAAAAATTTATTTACAAGCCATAATAGTGCCAAAATGAAAATGAATTATATTGCAACCACCTGAGGGAATTAGTAAAACAAAAAATGCTATAAATGCTTGAATGCTCAACCAGTTTTTGAATCACATGACTTTATTCCACCAATTAGTGGTTTAAAAAAAATCTGAGTCACATGAATTTGCAAATACTTCTAAAATGTTGTCAATATTAAAATTATTTTTTTTTTAATATTAAGCACGTTCCATGCAGTTTTTAAGGAAATCAGCTTTACAGAACAATTACAAAAAAATGCTACCAGTGTATACTATTATATTTACATATACCATAATTTATTTTGAAAAAAAACGTGGGCTATACGTAAGTGCCGGCTATACATATGTAAAGGCAGACTATTTGCAAAAGGGAGGCTTTAGGTTAATTGGTTTCATTTTACTCTCTCTATCTGCGGTTAACCATCAGAGCATTCCGCCCTGCACGGCCATCAGGTTTCATTTTACTAACCTATAATCTTTCTAATGGCATTGTTTCTCTTGTTACCATCCTACACCTAAATAGGAGGGATTTTGTTGATGAGCAATCTGTGTATCGATGAATCTGGTGCATACACCGACCGAAACCTTGGACACGCTATGGACAGCATCATCCTCAAAATGGTTAAAAAGAGAATCATCACCACAGAACAGGCTGCAAATTATGTTCTTCCTGCCTACTTTCGAAGTAAAGAAGAGCTTCTTGAGCCTTTATCTCATCAGGATACTAAACTATGCTTGCATAAAATATTCAGCCATAAGGTATAGTAATACCTATTTTTCAATCTGTATTTATACATCTAAATTCACCATCAGATGCTGGTCAAAGCATTAAGAGAAACAAAGCAAAATTAAATCCCAAAATGTGTCCCTTATTGTCATGGCCTTGCTCCCCATTGAGGGCCAGTCAAAACAAATTTATACTGCCTTTTAATTTGGACAAAATAATTAGGGTACCATGCACTAACTGAGACTGACACTGTTTTGGCGATCTTATAACAAGTTTTTACTACTTTTACGTGTCATGATAGATGCAAAGATGGTGATCAATAACTTGTAGCATGTTTTCATTTACATGAAAAATCGATTTTTGCAAGTAAAAAATGAGAAATGGGTTAACAATTGGTTGGATTGTTTCTATTTTCTGAAATAATTTTTTTATCTTAATGTGCTAACTACAAAAAGAAATTAGCTAGATGAACAGTTTTTGGTGATGTCAATAAGGATCAAAAGCCTGGGATAGGTTTCAGCCAGAAGTAATGATGTGGTAAACACTGGAAAGATTATTCAATCAACAAAAGGATTCCATCTCATTGAGGATTTAGTCTTCCTTCACTGATCTATATGTTGTGACAGGCTACTGTCAGGACATCTTTTCTCTTAGGTGGTTGCAATTAAGTGTAGAAGTAGAATAATAAAATACCATAATGCAGCCTCTGAATTTAATATACTTGTATGAGCTGAATATAAAAGGGCAGATGCACAAGATAATATAGAATAGGGGTAAGGAGACCAAAGCCATTGATAACTTCACATGCTGAGACTTCCCTGGACAGTTGGAAGGAGGACCACCCTGGATGCTGGTTGTATATCTACTGCTCTTCTCTCTCTACCAAGTGGAGAGGAAAGCATCAACCAGGCAGCACCACATATTACAGGGTCTCCTCACATCTTCCATCCACTAGCAAGGGTGACCCAAACCTGCAATAACAAAAACAAAAAAATGCAAGAAAAAGAAAATCGCAGTAAAACCGATTGGGGAGAATACTACTTGTACCCTTGCAAAAAAATAACAAAAAATAATGGGAAACCCACAATAACATAACTAATGTCCAACAGGTTATGGCTAATGGACAGCAGTAAGAATGCCCATGAAAAATGTTAGACATGCAGTGGTAGTGTCCTAAAAATAACAGATGGAGGTTATTGGAGAATCAGTTACACTAATGTATTAAGTTTGACTTGCATCATTAGACTACTTATAAAGTTTTTAAAACAAGGAGTTAATATTGCATCCCTCAACATCATTCTCAACTGTTTTAACTAGCAGTTCGAGAAATGGAGTTTTCTCAGGAGTTTGAGAAATGGAGTTTTTTCAGGATTTCTAGAAAGGGAGTTTTCTCAGGAGTTCAAGAAAAGGAGTTTTCTCAGGAGTTCGAGAAAAGGAGTTTTCTCAGGAATTCGAGAAATTAAATTTTTGTCAGGTGTTAGAGGAAGTGTGTTTTTACTTTCTCTGGTGTGGAAAAATGGAGTTCCAATTGTCTCAAAGATTTAAGGAAAAGTGGAAAGATCCTGGGTGGTCAAAGGATCGAAAATAAAAGGAATTCTTGTAAAACAGGTTAACAGGGGGAGTTGCCTGTGACAGGGTGTTACAATGAGTTTGGAGTGGGACATAAGCAGTCCCCGGAGAACATGCTTTTGCATGAGGAGAAGCGGAATGCGGGAAGCATGTGTGATAGTACATTGCTGAAGGGGAAACCTTGACAGGAAAGTCTTGAGAGCCATCGTCAGATGTTGTGGGTGTAGCCAAGTTGGCCAATGAGCTACCTTCTGATGTCTTCTATCTGCTGATGGAGTTGAGAATTTCATAGATGGTGAGAGAGAATCAAGATCAAATACCAGGGAGACCCGACATCCAGATGAAAGGACTTAGAGCTGTTCTAGACCAAAGATGTAGGAGAGGAAGGATCAAAAGCCTAGGGAGAACCCGGCTACTTTCAAGGCTTCACAGCATCTGTGCCACACCAATGATGATGGAGAGAAAGGATTGAAAGCCCAGGGTCCACCCGGTCCCTTTCGAGACTTCGCAACATCAGAGCTGGACCGGGTATACAGGCCAGGGGAACTTGGCATACCATGTAGCTGAGGACTTCATGATGGGATTCAGTGAAGGGTGTGAGATTGGCGCCTAAACCTGCCAGAATCCTTATATGTAAATTAGTTAAGGTCATTTGCATATCTGGCAGGTAGATGATTAGCCAATCATGTCACTAAGAAAGAAGGGGGTGATCTCCACATTCTTTCACTGATGTCATGTAGGCACCATCTTTGCTTTGTGTATTAATTGGAATGAGTCTTGTTCTGTGATTTAATTAGGCTGGTTGTGTGGAACTGGAGTCCCAATTAAATATTCATATTGTTTTAGGAAATGGTGTTGTACTGGAGTTAGGGGCTATACTTTAATGACATCATTTTTTGGGTTAGTGGATGGTCCAATGTTGATGATTACAAAAAGTGACAGGGTGGGTAGGTGCCTAAGGAGCACAATGATGTCACTTCACTTTTGAAGTGGACCAACATGTGCAAACTGTTTGGTCAGATGCATAGGAGTTCCATTTAAAATAACATGTTTTATCTCTAAATTTTTCAATCATTGCAATCATTTGTAAAGTTTTATTTGTTAAACAATTTTGTAT
>JAQIXP010005870.1:0-10047 GCA_034700285.1 Proteroiulus fuscus
AATATGTACCGTTAGTTAACATGGAGATTCCCATAGGAGCATGCATTTTTTAAAAGTGTGGACAGCCCCCTTAATCGTAGTTTGCCATCCTTTTAGAAACTAACGATATACCAACTCCATCCATTTATTGTTTTGAGTTAAAATAATTACTGCACATGCAAGCAATAAGGATTTCGACGAGAGAATCTACTCAATAAATGGGAGTTTGCAAAATTTCAACCGAAATTCATTTAAAATGGAAATGGAAAACTAATTAGAATGCATTTCTAAAAAAAACCATTTATTTTATGAAGTTGCAAAGGTCACGAGTTAACAAAACAACTAAATCTTTAAACTCGCCGTGGAACTTATGTAGTATATGCTTGCAGATCGGGTGGAAATCCCATGAAGTTCATTAACTAAGCAACTATGATTGGTCCCCTTAAACATATTTTTTCATCCCAAACTGTAGAACGTAAAAGATTTTAGGTGAAATCGCAAAAACACATAGGAAGTGAAAACACACCATCACTTTTCGTTTATCATTTTGTTTCGGCTAAAATTTTGCAATCTCTCTAAAGTTGCACTCTAAAATTTTTGCTTCTAAAATTTTCATAGTGATTTTCTAAACTATGAAGTGCAATACACACCCTAATAATTCAGCAAACCAAATGCATTTGACACGTGAAGTGCACCGTATATTAGAACGCATTTTGAGATGAGTCGCCGGCCACCTCACAGAGATATCCCACCTTTAAAGTTTTCCTTTTAAATAATTTGTATAGATGACCCATACGAGACTACAGATCTGAGTGCATCACGGCCAGATGTGGTAGAACGCCTGCAAAAACGAATGGAATTTTATGCTAAACAAATAGCCCATTCTGTTTATGTCCCAATGGATCCGGCTGGAGATCCGAACAAAACCAGCGGAGCTTTCAGGCCGGGATGGTGTACTGCATTCGTAGATCCTTCGGATGTTCATTATGATCCTAATTCCTAAGATATCTAATGAAAGCTCAATCTAAAGACTGAATGCTCCAGCAGCATAAATGGAATCATGTACTCATGATTCAAAAATATTCAGGTGTGCAACGACAATGGGTTTCAGGAATTTTATCGCTTAATGGTTTGATAATATATACTATATTATTTGTTTTATTGTTATCATTAACTTGCTGGCTAACCCCTCCCCACCTTTTATTTTATACTTTTTTAAAATAGTCAGATCCAATTTACGATTCATCCCTCACTAGCTTATGGGACCGCCAAGAGAGTTATACTCTTAGTGCGGAGAGATGTATGTGTTATCATTATGCAAGTTAATTTATAAATATGTTTTACAATTTTAAATAATAGTAACTGATATCTGCCAATATTTCCAATTATAATTTTTCATTTATTTAATGCTAACAGAACTCTCCAAATATTTTAAATAAAACAAAAATTTTATTAGCAATTTGGAGATGCATGTTTAATTTTTTTAAGTAATCTAATTTCAAGTTAATTTATGCATACATTTTAGTCCAAAAATAAGAGTAAGTGTGAGTGCTTTATGCACAAACAAAAACCGTATAGGGCTTGGACACTGAAGAAGTTAATATTTTCAGCAGGCTTACAATTAATAGGAAATCATGACTTTTCTAAAATACATTAAGGGCGGCGGAATTTTACCTTTGTTTTACCATATTATGTGGTTATTACTGGTGCCATCTAGTAGTTATGATTGTTTAATTTAAATTATTGAAAGTTTTGTTCTGGCTGTACTTTTACTTTATGGAATACTTATGAGAAATGATGAGACAGGTTAACCCTGGAATTAATTTGAATTAATTGTTCATTTTATTTTAGCAACGTTTTGGAAACCTTGAACAGGTTCCGTTTTCAAGCCTAAAAATACGTGGGAAAAAATATAATTGTAGGCCTAACCAAAGAAAGAAATTAATTACGGTATCAAATTGTGTGTTGATTTCTTTGTTTGGTTAAAGTTATATTATTTTCACGTCCTTTTTAGGCTTGAAAGTGGAACCTATTCATGGTTTCCGAAACGTTATTAAAATAATATTAAATCGGGGTAATTAATTCAATTCCTGGGTTACCCTGTCTTCATTTATCATTCTTTTGCAAACTCAAAATATTGCAAGGAATACTTATGAGGTTAATTTGAATTACACTTTGCAATAAATTTATATTTTTTATTGAAATCTTAATTTAAAAAAAAAATAATTAAGTCAAGCCACAATAGTGTCATACGCGCCATTTTATTTTATTTATTTATCTATTATTTTTAATGGGCAACTTCAGAGCCGTTCCATCAGCTTCTGAAATGAACTGTTTGTCTGTAAACCAAAACTGGGTTAGTCATTACCAACACAGGTGATGACATATAATTAAACAAGTTTACTAAAACACAGCTCATTTTGGTAGCCGCTGCGGCGGCTCCAAAGTTGCCCATGTCAGATGGAGCGTTTTGAATGAAACACATGTGACATGGCTTCGTGTAATAATTGAATGAAATAAGTGCTGATAATTTGATCGTTCGTTGAATATACAATTTTTAAATAATGGTAGGAATTAGTAATTAATAAGTATTGGACTTTAGAAAAACGAAATTTCCTTGAATTCCTTGCCATGGCTCTTATCGGCTAAAAAACTTGTATCCATTAACAGTGTTAAATTAAGTATTACATTTCAATTTATCACCAAAGTAACAATTTGTATACTTGAATATTTGTATACATATATTATAATGTAGCATAATCTTTCTGTCCATGAAACTTTTGTATTTTTGTTTCGTAATTATTCTTATAATTGTTTCAATGTCCAATAATTTAATCTATTTGATCTTTTTATTTAAATTCATTAACTACGTGAGAGACTCGTATGAATTGACTGCTTGCAGTTTTAAAGCTTAATCGGATTAGATATGAATCCCTCTTCTGCATCTTTTTAATGATATATAGCAGTAATTTATATAAGCTATATATTAAATAAGGTTGACACAAATTTTATATAACCTTGGACAATTGCTACTATATTCAATGTTTGGTCGCGTATAAGAGTAAATTATCCAAAAATACCACTTAGCACTTCAGTAGTTACATTTTAGATCGAACATTTTGGATTTAATATGAAAATAATCATAGATTATCGTGTCACAATATCAACCATAATTCTTTTTGTTTTGCTTTTGTTTATATCAGTAAGCCGTGAGTATTCACTTGTTCATATTAATATTTTTTTTTTTAATTTTTAATTAATGGGCTATACCAAAATCTCTAATACCAGAATATTTCCATAGCAATTAATGTATATTTTGGTTTTGAATTTCAATGTATAACAGTAATTGATCTGAGCAACTATATATTTGCATCTGAGAAAGTTTGTAGTTACATTACTAATTTGTTTGTTGTGTATATTGTAAATTACCGACTTCATTTAGTGATATATCATTTTGCAACAACTGTGGAGACAGCTGATGAAAACTCAAGGAAAGACCATAAGCGGCCTAATATCATATTTATGGTGGCTGATGATATGGGTAGGCATACATTAATTATCCAGTCAGTAAAGGTGAATTTGACAGATAAATCATGTGAGCAATTTTTTGTATTACTTTATGGTCCTGCCTCCTGACAAATGCAGCTTAAATTATGACATTCACTTGCAATTCACATCATGTGATTGTGACGTCACAAGAAGCCCTAAAAACCAAGAGGCAGGTCCATAAAGTAAATTAAAATCATTTGTTTATAGCTGTCAGTTCAACTTTAACTATTCTGTATCAGCAAATATGGAAAATTATTTCAGTGTTTAAAGATTAGTTAATTATAAATAGTATATACTTATTTACTGAATAAGATTGTATGCAGATTTTGAGTTTCTATGTTTAAGAATATAATTTTATTTCACTAAAATTATTTGTACCATTTTAGTGATTTTATAATATGGTCATCACAATTGGATACAAATTGTTTGATAAAATATTATTTGATAAATGCTTTTATTTGGTTTTTTTATTTGTAAAATTTGCAAAAATATTTTTGATACAAAAGTTTTGACCATACCGTAATATAATTTACTGATATAGCATATTACCAATAGATTTATATCAATAAAAATGCTCATGCATACATCAATCATAATCAGCCACAAGTTTATCTATATTTTTAAATTAATACCAAATTAATTGCTTTCACAATTTTCTCTTACGAATGCAATTTTCTATTTAGGACAAAATGATATTGGCTATAATAATAAAGATATTATTAGCCCAAATCTCGATCAATTGGTTTCTGAAGGGATTTATTTAAACCATTCGTATATGTTGCCCGCTTGCTCACCGTAAGTAACTGAACTATAAATCCCATTTTTCCCAAATAAACTTAATCTTTCTTCAAAATTAAAACACTTATTTAACGGTCAAAATAATATTTTCAATTAAAATTTGTCTCGTATTTTACAGGTCCAGGTCTACATTTATGACTGGATATTATGCTTTCCGTACTGGAATGCAGGTAATCACCATCTTGTGCTTCATTAAATCATTATCTAGTTTACCATATTTCAAACATGATAATTATTTACATTTGAAACCATATACCCTATAGATTAGCTAGCTAACTGTAATATTCAGCTTGTATTTGCCAGAAAGCTAATTCTTGTTTGCATGTGTCTAGAACGGAAACTATTTTGCATTAAACTTAATATCTATTTTTTTTAAAATGTTTTAGCACGGTGTAATACATGCCACCATGCCAGCAGGATTGCCACTTAGATTCCCTCTTGTGTCAGATAAATTAAAAGCATTGGGATATTCCAACCATGCTATTGGAAAGTGAGTGATTACAGTAGTTTTATAATGCTTCCAATTTTTACAGAAATCAGTATTTGTTGTAAATTATTTTTGACCAATTTGGGAATTTAAATTTTTTTGATTGTTTTAATTATATACGCTCTTACAAGATGGAATCTGGGCTTTTGTGACTGGAAATATACACCCTTGTATCGTGGATTTGATTCTTTTCATGGAATGTATCAAGCGACTAACTTTTATTATAACCACACCAGCAATGCTTTTCGTGAGTTTATGAATTATTCATTACTTATTAAATATGGCCCAGTTAAGTTAGCCACTGAATCCTGGAGACTATTTAGGTATAGCCTATCTGCTATCAACATTTTTAAATCTTGGCAAAAGAAATTGAATAATTAAATTCAGTAAGTAAATTATATGAATAAGCAATATTTAGTAATTCTTTGGAGAAAATTCCACAATTGCTTTGTATTCGGAGGCCTTTCCATTGTCATTTGAGACTTAATTAAAATTATAGGTTCGTTGAAGTAATAACAATTTTGAGCTGCTGTGCACTTTTTAATCTCATATTATTCCGGGTATATTGGCTACGAATAAACTGGGTCACATGAACAAGGAATGATCAGTTTGAATCTTGTTAAAAGTTATTTTTAAAAAAAGGACAAAAACAGTGATAAAAGTATTGGAAATTGAAATTTCATGGTTTAAATTTAATGAGCGTATGTATTAAATGACGCCAATAATATTCATATAATATGTTGAAACTTTGGTAAAATGTTCCAGGCCTTGTACGGGCGCCATATTTTAGAAAAGTCACGATTTTCAAATAATGATAAGTCAGCTGAAAATATTAATGTCAATGTCATTCGCAACTATTGTTAGTCTATAATTGAAAAATCCCCTTGTTTCACTGTGAAACTTTCCATTTAATTAAGGTTTTTTATTAAGTTTTATTTATTGATATTTATGAGTCATTTAAAATTGCGTCAAAAATTGTGTACATTAAACTGAACTTTCTCCTAATGGCCCTATTTTAAACATATTTAATTTTCATTGCTTCATTTAAAAAGGTGGTTTGGACAATTTGGGCTATGACTATCAAGACAATAACGAAGTCGCTTGGGAATATTATGGCATACATTCTTCGGTAGGTATAAGAATTTGACTAAAAGTAATGCACGTACTTTCGCCACTTTATAATTATAATTTCGTCATAGATTCCAATTGTGGATCATACCAAGCGAATAATTGAAAATCATGATAAATCTACTCCACTATTTTTGTACCTGGCATTTCAGTATGTCCATGTACCTCATGAAGTAAGTAGATGTAATTATTGGTTAGCATTAAACCAGTCAAGTAGTAACTAGCATGTAATTGTAACCTTACATTGTATTTCGGGTCATTTAGGTACCACGGAGGTACGTGGATTTGTATGCATCGAGTACAGTTCAAAATGCGAATCGCAGGGTGTTTAGTGGTAAGATTATTTTCTACTCTAAACATTGTCATATGAACACGGGGGTTGGGGCTCAAAAAGTATATTAGAGGAATTATTTTTCCCCATACAATGGAAAAATACGGTTTAAAATGTAATTACTAATTGTGAGATATTTAGATTTCAAGTGAAAATATTTTCACCTCTTTTTTACCCAATTTTATTTGGTGAATTTTTTCGCAGCGTTGTTATTGTAATTTATTATATCAGAATTACATACTTAAATTCAGCCATTTACAGTAATATAACTAGTTACATATAGTTAGGGGGGTATTTGTAAATATTTTAATTGCTTTATATTTAATTATATAATTATAATTATTATAAGAACATTTAATAAATGCCTCATAGCTAATTAAAAGGATTCTGTGTTGGCAAATTTTCAGGAATGGTCTCAGCACTGGACGATGATGTTGGAAAGATCATGGTTTCCCTTAAGGAAAATGAACTGTATGATAATTCCATCATTTTGTTTACATCTGATGTAAGCAGTTTTTTGTTAATTTTTTTTTTTTAAAAATTCCTAAATTTATAAGTGGAGGAACAATGACTGGTAGAATTATGAAGATTGAAAATAAATTACTTATAATATGAAATAGCTAGAAATGTGCTGTAAATTGATTTGAAAAGGTTTGAGCCAAACGTACTTTTGCAATGGACTATTCGAAGTTATGACTGCCCATGCACATGATTTTACTGTAACACAGACACAGACAAAATAGCTATTTTTGACTGAGTATATTAGAAATTAAGTTTAATGTATTGAATATGGCTAAATTGAAAATCGTGATATAATATTTTAGAATGGAGGTCACCCTTATTCTTCTGGCAATAATTATCCATTGAGAGGAGCAAAAGGTACCTTATACGAAGGAGGCACGAGGGTACCTGCTTTCATTCATAGTCCTCTTCTCAAGAATAAAGGATATGTTTATAATGGGTAATTCCAGCAAAATTTTACCAAAGTATTTTTGTTTACTTTTTCCTATATTAATTTCACTTTTCTCAGACTAATGCATGCTGTTGACTGGCATGCCACTATAATTGGCATGGCTGGAGGAATAGCAGGTTAATTTTATTTAATTCATCATCCATTCTTCGTAATACTGTTAACGAGCAAATTAAAATTGTATTTGAATATTTCAGATAAAGGCATTGATGGCATCGACATGTGGCAGACTATTCAAAAAAATGCCCCTTCCTCTCGAAAAGAAATGGTGTATAACATGGATAACTATTATGGTCCATTAAACGCTGCTATAAGGCCAGTTGTTTTTATGTTTAACTCATGACATTGTACTGAACATCCAACATACTGCCCAGTATTTGTTTTCAATGATTTAAAATCATTTTTATTTCAGAGTGGACCAATGGAAATTAATTGTGGGAGAGGCAGGAGGTCCAGATAACTGGATTCCTCCGGAAAATGTCACGGGACAATTCCGTGATGTTTTAGCCGAAATATATCCTCAATTTCTTCTCACCAACTCAACCCAAATTCAGCTTTATGACATTGAAAGTAAGAAAAATTATAATTTTTTTAACTAAAAAACGTGCATGTTTTCAGATAGTATAGATAAAGAGCTAGTGGTGCAAACCAGCGACATCAATAAATTAAGTAGGCTACTCAGTAATGGGAATTTTCTCATGTTGCTGAAATTTTAATAGATGACCCTAATGAGACTACTGATCTGAGTGCGGCACTTCCAGATGTGGTAGAACGCTTGCAAAAACGAATGAAATTTTACGAAAAACAGATAGCACAGTCTGTTCATTCCCCTTTTGATCCTGCTGGAGATCCGAACAAAACCGAAGGAGCCTTCAGACCGGGGTGGTGTACTGCATTCTTGGATCCGTCAGATTCGCAGTATACTCCAAATGGCTAAGAGGGTAAAAATGCAATTGGTTGACAATAGTTTCAAATCTAGCAGGTTATAAATTGATCATTCGGAATCTGAAAATGTAACGTCATTTTGCATATATATAATGCTTATTATTTGAATTTTTACACGAGTGTTTTTAGTTGCATTGAAAAATAATCATAATTAAGTTTTACATGGCATGTCTTAAGTAAGCAGTGTTGTTTAAGCATTTTCCCCATGATAAATTAAACTGTTATGGAGTACCATAACTCGATATTTAGAATTTTTTACATTTTTAAATAAAATTAATATATTTTAATTTACACTATTTAGGTTTATTTTATCTTGAATTTAATATGGATTTATTATCATTGTGAAGAGAAGTGCCTTTTACAAACCTCTTTTATAGCTTTCATTTTTTCTACTGGGGAGATTGATCAAATTAATGCACCTGTAAGCATAATTGTAGTAAGATTTTCACTTTATGACCTTACTGCTAGCAAAATGGCAATGTATATCATTGGTGAGTGTACTAATTTTATCAAAATCCAAAAGTTGAAAAGTGGCATAAAAATGGTACAAGGTGAATAAGGGTGTCCCAGTACACAAATCGAAAATGGGCATAATCAAGTTGTGATGGTTGAAACAAAAATTATCACTCCTTCTTCTTCCTCCTCTCCAATTAATTTCGTCCTAATTAGTGTTGTTTTGATCCTTTTTTAGCTTTGTAGTTTTTTATTCAAGACTATAATTGAAGTAAATTAAGCACAATCCAGACGCCAATGATTATTAGTCGAATCGTTTAAATGCCATATAATTTAAACAAAATTCATAAAAATGCGTTGGATAATACAGCAAGGTTTCAAAGTAATGTTGTTATCTAATGCATTTATATCTAATTTAATTATATTATAAATACAACAGTTATTATGTGGAACTATATGCTTTTGCATTCTCCACTTCTTAAATTATTGGATTTATACACAGGGACGTACCCCAACACAGCAATTATTATATTAACCCGGTATTTTCCGTTTGTTTTTTTTAAAAAAAAAATTCTAGCTGTATTTTCCAAATGTTTTTCAAAACACTATAGTGAAATTCTTCCGCTATAAGTTTAATAGTTTAATTCAGTACCATGAATGCAGGAATCTATATGAAATATAGAATATAGATGGCTATGGTATTGTAAACTTTTGTAAAGTATATTAATGTGTTGTTGAGGAAATCAGGTCCCAACGTGTTTGGGTTAGGCCATGCATAAATAAATAGAGGACAATGGGTTGCTCAAGTCTGGAATAGTGATTTAAGCTGGGAATAAACTTCGAAATTAGTAATTACATGTTATTTTGAAGTTTATTCCCAGCCTAAATCACTATTCCAGACTTGAGCAATCCACCCTATGATTAAAATCATGTTAGGAACTTATAATCCTTGATAATTATAATAATGTCATTTATCGACTTTTGGCGCACCATGTATATTGAATTAGCGTCGTCTAGGCTACCGAGCTATGCAGTTTGCCCGATGGGCATAATACAAGGACATGGTTCAAAGGTGAAATCATGGCCACGAAGTCAGTTCCAGGAGTGTTAACGGGAAAACTGGCCTTGGTAACAGGTAAATATAGGCCTATACTTATTACAGTTTTTTTATATAGTTCATTAATCATCACATTAATGTTCTAGTGGAGAATACTTACCCAGATTGTTTGATTCAAAAAGCTGTAAGGATCAATGGTAGGGGCCTGCGCAGCCAAAATAAATGACGTTAGAATTAGGGATCATGCAAAATTACGTCACGCAAACAATCACTATATTTTACTTTGGGGGGGGGGGGGGGGGGGGGGGGGGGGGGGGGGGGGGGGGGGGGGGGGGGGGGGGGGGGGGGGG
>JAQIXP010005871.1:0-10047 GCA_034700285.1 Proteroiulus fuscus
CAATTTTTCATGATGTAGGCCTACAGAAGCCTTTTTAATTTTTGCCTATGGCCAAAAATTGTGGAAAATTTGGAACCACCCCCCCAAACCGAACCCCAAAATTCGCCAGTGATGGGGAGGGGGGTTAAAGCCAAAATTTTTTTTAGTCAATTAAAAAAAATTATATGTTGGACCCCCCCCTTAAAAAAATCCTGGATCCGCTACTGGGAATTATTAGAATTCTTCTGAAAGTTTGTTGATATTTATGCAGAAATTTGTCACCTCTCTTCTGAAAAGAATTTCTGCAGAAATAAATTTCATATTTGCAAAAAAACAAATTGTTGTCAATATCACTGGCTCTATAATGATGACGTTTACTGCTAAATATCGATGGCTTCATTCACAAGTAGCGAATATCCAATGTGATAACATGGCTCATTCGCTACTGGTGAATTAAGCCATCGATGTATTCCGTCAAACGCAATTGGATTTTTTGCTAACCAAAGAATAGTATCTTAAAATTAGGATGATGAATTCTTGCAGAAAAATGTGACACTAAAATTTTGCGAAAAATTAAAAATCCATTAAAATTTCTGCAGAAGCAGTTCATTTTATTATAAAAAAAACTATTTAGCTGCTTGCATTTATGTGTAGAGCATCAATGTAAGTTATTATGCAGAAATACGACATTTTAATTCTAAATGGATTTTTTTGCAAAAAAATAAGTAAATTTATTCTTCTGGTGGAAAAACATCTGAATGCAATTTATGTAAACAGCTTGCAAATGTAACATTCGTAAATTTTCAAAAAATAAAAATAATCTGCATTTCTGTTTTTTGGTTTTCAGAAATAACCATATGTTACAAATACTAAACTGCTCTGTTTGTAACATGTGTAACATTGTTTACGCTCGCCCTCTATAGGTAGTTTTTATTTGGAATTATATTTCTTTCAAATAATGCAAAATAAATATATATTCCATATTCTTTGATGTTATTTTGTGTGAAAAAAGCTTTATAACTCCCAGATATTTAATCATATTTCCAAGATAAATAAAAGTAACTAATATTTATCCTTTGAGCAATTTACATGTTATTTTATGTAGAAGCGAAAGAAATTGAATCCTTAATAATTAAGGTTAAGAGTAACTATTACATGTGGTTTTTTGATATAACATGAATTCAATTTTCCCTGCTGGGTTTAAATATTTTTCTGGAAATCCAATTCAATTACTAGTTTCCTTTGTGATTTTTTTAGTTAATGTATGACAATGCATCTTGGCAAAATATATTATCTTATTTCAGTTGTACTGCTTCTGTTTACTTTTAAGTTTTCTCATTGTTTACTCTATTTACCTTGAAATATACAATAACCAGTTTTACTTTGGGAACAAAATGTTTCCATATGTACACCATAGCACCAAAGGGAACTGTAAACACAGAAAACAATATTGCTACCATAAAACCCAAACAAAACAAAAACAGATAATAAAATGCAAGGATAAAATAATATACGAATATTTCTACACACACATCTGTATTATAGTTTATAAACTTTTATTAGCATTTTGTGTGTAAAAAATAAAATTAGTTGATGAATGCTTTGCCCAACAATGTACAAGTCGATGGCTTAATTCAGAAGTAGCGAATAAGCCAAAAGTTGCTTTTGAGATAATAGCATTTTTGTGGAAAAAGGTATAACTTGGAAATAAACAATGTTAAAGGCTGAAATTTGGTGAACAGATGAAACAAAATATTTTATAGGGAATGTGCTAATTTTTGTTAAATAATTAAATTAGTAAATCAATAAAGTAATTTGAGAAATAAAATGTGGCTTAAAAATGCACATTCGCTAGTTTGACTTTGATAAAGCATGCTGGAAAGCGAATTAATTAAGTGTGAAGTAACGAATGTGCACATATCCATTCCTATATATTTACATGTAAATTACTGTAAATATTTGAAAATACATTTCAAAATTAAGGTGACGAATTTCTGCAGAATTGTTAGTTGCTTGAAAGTTTCTGTGAAAACATGATATGCATCTGCAGAATTCATGCTGATACTTATTTTTGTGAAGAATTTATTTCAAATTGTTCTGTAGAAATTCATCATTTTAATTTTTTAAGAAAATGTCTACAAAATATTTTTCGTATATATATATATATATTAGTGTATGGGGTGATGTTGCTTCATTTGATGAATTCTGGAATTTCTGTAGAATTTATGGGATTTCATAAATTTTGCAGAAAACTTTTATTTTTTCGCAGAATTGTTAGCTGCCTAATAGTTTCTGTAACATGACATGCTTCTGCAGAATTCGTGCTGAATCGTATTTTGTGAAAAGCTTTAATGCAAATTGTTTTATAAAAATACCTGACTTTAATTCAGTAAAACATTTCTGAAGAATTTTTTTTTATCAGATTGATAAAAGGTAGTGTTTTAATCTTATGAATTCCTGCATTTGCAAGTTAAATGAACTATATTTGAAAAATACTTTTCCTATAAATTATTTTCAAACAAAAGTTAAAAGAAATGTGTACAAACTCTTTTGGTTATTAAAGCAAAAATTTAGTAAATATAAGAAGGGCACCCTGTATCAGATCAGGGTGTCTTCATTTTCATAACAATGCAACCATCCTTCCATTAACTTCATCGTTTTTATAACTTATATATAATTTTTTTTCAAATAAGCTTTTATCTACAAAAACTGCTTTATATAACATAACAATACTTCTGGGATAAAAAATCTTTTGACATGCCGTTCAATCATGATAGTAAACTTTTGTTGTTTCCATTTTTTCCTTTTTTATTTATTTTCCATTAATTTTTTTCATTGCCTTTTATAG
Organism: Proteroiulus fuscus; assembly: GCA_034700285.1. Lineage (NCBI taxonomy): Eukaryota > Metazoa > Arthropoda > Diplopoda > Julida > Blaniulidae > Proteroiulus > Proteroiulus fuscus. The sequence goes on from JAQIXP010005871.1 coordinate 2,828, forward strand.
AAAGTATTGATCAACTGTTCTTTGTTCTTGCAATTTCCTAGAACATTAAAATTTGTCTGAGAGCCCCTGGAGATCATTAGAGACTTAAAGGAGGTATAGGCCGTTACAAAGAAAGTTCAAATATTATAATTATTATTGCTGATTTAGTTAATATTTGCATTGATGAAATGTTTACTAGTTGGATAAAATTGTACCAATATTCAATAAATACTTTCAGAAATTTCACCAATAGCAAACACTAACAATTTCTCTTTTTATGATTTTGTGTAAGGTAAATATATGTTTTCAAATATTCAATTAAAGCCTTGTGACAAACAAAAGCCAGCTTTCAGAAATGTAACATAAGTATTTTTGTAGTTACATTTGTCTTAGGTAAATATTGTTACAAATTCTCATAAAAACTAAGAAAAGAAAGAATTCTAAAAATAGAAATGATATTTCTAAACTTTTGAGTAAATACATTTAGACATATACTAATACATGATAGCAAATTTGTTCAGAATGAATTTTTTCCACATCCCATATGAAAAACTTATGCAGAGACAATTGCTCTCTTAAAGGGAAAGTTCCACTTTGTAGTAAGTGATATTTAAGTTGTTTACACTTACTAGATATGAATGCCTGTGACAATTATAATTGCAGCAGAATTTCCATATTGAAGAAATCAACGACGTTTGCCAATTACAAGTTAGGCGCCATTTTTCCTTAATTTTAGCCAACTCTGAAAGTTGGTGGCATCCTCTATAGGACATGCGTGTCTACGTATTTCATGAGAGCTGATGCCTTATATCCAGTAGAGGGCACTACATACTGTCAGTAAAATGGTGCCTATTTGGGCTTCACATTTTCAACAAAATGCATGTATTCAGGGCATTTTATTTAATGATTGGTGGGCTCAAATCCAGCTGCAATTTCCGTACATTTCCTAATAATTGAAGGGTTGAGATCAAAAAGGGCATGAGTCCAAAAACACTGTTTTGAGAAAGGCTTTAAAACCTAGCAAGGTTAATTTTTTTTAGTTTTGTTTTTTGAAATTTTATTTGTTATGCACTGACGATGTAATTACATGTAGGAACTTTTTAAAGATTACACAGAAAATGACAACATTTTATATTTTTTGGGTACACTGTACATGCTGTGATGCTTTAGTATAACTTATATTGACTGACTGACTCACATTTGCCCAGTCCCAACTGCTGGCCCTAGAAAGTTGAAATATTCCAAGGAGCTTTCTTCTAAATCATAGGGATCTACTAAGACTGAAATTTTCAATATTTCTTTCCTGAAGTGATTTATTTATAAAAAAGTTATCAGTGGAAATTTTTTTGGACTCAAGCCCTTATTGATCTCAACCCTTCAATTATTGTTCATGCTCACCCTTGTACAACCAACTTCTTACAAAGTGGAACTTTCCCTTTAAGTATGAGGCCAAAGGAATTACTGTCATAATAAAAAAAGGCAATAAAGTGTAGGGATGGTCATTAAACCATGTACCAGAAAAGAATCCATACAAGCAATGAAGGAAAATGATGTAAAAGCATATATATATATTATCTATTTTAAGTATATGTTCAGTTAGCTATAATCCTTATAGTTAGCTAATTGTTGTCAGAACAAAACATCAAGTTTATTGAAATTGATTTCAAGTAACTTGAAACATAATATGACAGTTACAACATGTAAATTGGCTGTTACTTGATCCCAGAGTAAATATATTGGAACATGCCTGTAAGCAGTTGAATATAAACAATGCATATGTTAACAAAATATGATGACCAGAGAAACTTTCCTTCATGGATGTTTGTTTGTCCTTTGATGGCAATCTTCCAATAGATGTCTGAAAGGTTTGCATTTCCAATCTCAAGAGGCATATTGTAGCTTGCAGGTGACCAGTTCAACCCTGTCATTCCTGTATTTATTTTTTTCAAAAAATGGTAAATGGGATTGGTCTAAAGCTGACAGACACAAAGGAAATGGCCAGAAAATGGTATGGATTGAGAGGATAACATCGGGGATCACCCTGGGAACCGGAAAAGATATATCATATGTAAGCAAACAAACAGATTTATTGAATGAAAGCTTTCCTACCATCAATTCCCACCTCTCTCTCTCTCTCTCCTATTCTTCCTTCCAGATATATAAAATATGTCAGTCTTATGCCTAAATTTATCCAATACAAACTCAAGCTTCAGCCCAAATCCAGTTTTGAAATGAGCCCAAGTTTGATTTTGACAAAAAAATTTCCCATTGCAAATAAACTTCTCTAATTTGTATAATGGACATAAGTATACCTTTTAATAAAATGAAATCAATATATTGAGTATGAGCTGAGTGATATGAGATGAGATGCAAATAGCCCCAGGCCGGTATTGCTTTTAGTCTATGTTATGTGATATGATGTTTACATTGCCTTCATATTTCATATTTACATATGGAATATTTAAATGGAAAGTGGAAATCAGCTCACCTGATGTGTTTACTTAAGTTACATTTATATTTGGTCATAGGAAACCGATTTATTACATTGTACTGTTTACCAAATCACATGAGCTTTGTCTTCATTAATATTTACCTCGGATTTTACCCCCACGCTGCCATTCAACTGTACCGTTATCTGAATTATAATGTCAGTGGGAATAAACACTCGACACTTTTGGCCACAACAACTAATTAACACATTGTTGACAGTGAGCTTAATACTAATTAAATTGCAGCATTTGTTAACTTATTTATATGGACGAAAATTCAGAGCTGTATGCTTCGTGAAATGTATTTATGTTATAGTGCAAATTAAAGGGGAGCTGTTTCTGCTTTTGTAAAATAAAGCACTTAACAAAAAATAACATGGAAAGCTGCAAGAATACAGGTCTATATTCGCAATGTCCAACTATGGTTACACCAGTTAGTGGTGGTATTTTTAACTACATGTACATACAAATAATTAATAATTCTGTCAATCAAGGTGGTGTTTGCATAATGTGCACCAATGACTGAAGGAATTTATCCTACAGATTGTGGAATGTATCCTACTTTCGATGCCATGACAGTGTGTTATGACTGCCACCTACATGTCCTTGACAGTGCGAATTGTTTCTGAATGTAAATTTTTTGAATATTTTGTGTGCTTAATTATGGCCACAAGGTCAAGTGATGGAACTGTAAAAGTATGTAAGGGCGCGTTTATGAAAGCAGCCCAAACAGGGTAAAGTAGTTTGCAGAGCGGGTAGCGTATGATTTGAAAAAAGTACCTTTTCCGCTGCACCATTTATGAATTCAGCGGAAGCGCCACTTTTCAAAAAATTTGAGGAAAATGGAAGCGGAAAAAATATCTACCGGGAGTAGATATTTTCCGCTCCATCATAGCGCAAATTGGTATTCAGGTGCATACTGGGTAAGTTTCTTACATAGATTTCATTTATCGCCTGCTTTCCTCTAGTTTCCTCATAAACGCAATAGCATTTTGGCATAGCGTTTTGTGGAAACTCGAGAGCATTCAGGCGCTACATTCTACAACTAAATTCTTGGGCTAATCAAACGCCTCAACGTTTTTAGGCTTTGAAAATTTTCATAAACGCGCCCTAAGCCACTGGACCAGTGGGAGCCAGCGGGACCTATTATGAAATATAAATTAATCTCTTTCTGCAGAAAATGAATTAAAGGGAAAGTCCCACTTTGCAGCAAGTAATATTTAAGGTGTGTATACACATACTAGACAAATGAATGGCTGTGACAATAATATTTGCAGCAGAGTTTCTAAATTGAAGAAATTACGTTTGCAAAATATATGTTAGGCGCCATTTTTCCTTAGATTTCAGCAGACATTGAAAGTTGGTGGCGCCCTCTAGGACTTGCATGTGTACGTGCTCCATGAGAGCTGATACCTTTTATCCAGTAGAGGGCACTATATAGTGGCAGTAAAATGGCGCCTTTTTATGCTTTGCTTTTCCAACAAAATCCATGTATTCTGGACATTTTATTTAATGATTGCTAGGCTCAAATCAAATTGCAATTTCCATGAATTTCCTAATTTTTCATGCTCTTTATCCTACAGCCAGCTTCTTTCAAACTCAAAGTGGGACTTTCCCTTTAAAGAATTACGTTGACGAATTTCTGCAGTGAAATTTACATTTGTGTTCTGTTAAATTGCAATCTATATAAACTTAAAAGTTTCTGTGTAATCATTATTGGCTTTTGCAGAAATTGTAATGAGGTTTTCTGTGGAGAAATTGAAATATTTTTACTTTTTACTATTTCTAGTGTGTTCCAATTCCTGGATTGGGCTTCCGACGTGGCTCATACAAATGTGTTTGCAAAAGAGGATTTTATTTCCCACTAATTAGTGTGGAACATCGCTATTACAATGGAACTTTTGTCGAAGAAGAATATGAAAAGCTAATGATGGTAAGTCTTAACTTTAATATTATTAACTCTCTATTTTCTTCTCAGAATTGTTGGTCATAATAACTTCTGGAATATCCAGAAGTGCTTACTTAGGCTTCGTATTATAAGGATTTCTGGTCTATTGAATTTGCAATGCTTTCTGAAAAATATATTGCTTGCTTTGCATTTGAAACAAGATGAAAAAAGAAAACAGGAAGGGCTTCATGTTGTATCATAAAACATTGAAATCTAAACGTAAATTCCAATGTCGTTTCACATCAAATGCTGCTCTGTATTGACATCTGCTTGAAAATGCTATAGGATGCATAAAAAAAACCTTTTCCTAAGCATATTCTTTTGTAAACTTTACATCTGCAATGAAATTAGCCTGATTTTGTTTAGGTTAAAAACAACATTTTTTTTACAAAGTGGATTTTCCTGGAAATGCTGCTGAGAATATATATTAGATTATAAATGTATATTCTTGCACGTCTTTTCTGCTATGAAGCATTATATGCCAGAATTGCATATTTTATATATGCATAATAAATCTTGAAATTGTGTTTATTTATTGTTGATATGGGTGCAATGCTCTCGGTGCATTTAAAGACAAATTGACTTTCATGTTTTGGTTTGAAATTTGAGAGTGAAAAAAATAAACATTGGAATTATGTAAACCTTTTTTTTTGGAGAAAATCAGGAGGTTTTTTTTGTAAAATTGGTGTAAAAATATATTTTCATTAGACTTGGAGTTGTTGTTTTGTTAAATTTAAAGAAATTATTCAAGTATTTGTTTTATTATAAATGGAAAATAATTTATGAAGAGAGTACCCGAAATTGTGCTCCAATATTAGATAAATTATTTGAAATCTGTTGTTTTTAGCAGGTTTTTCGCAATGTAAATTGACAGGAGAATTAAATCCCACAATGCACCATTTAAAAAATGGACAAATTTTATCTATATTGCTTTTAAATGCAATATAGTAAAACCCAACCAATGAAAGTTGAAAGCCTGGTTGCAGATGATGTCATACAATATAGGACACGCCCCTTGCTTTGTAAATTGCATGGTACAAAAACATGGTAATTACTCATTTGTTTATTTGCTTACTGGTCCTGTCGATGTATGGTATTGAAGTCAGGGACGGATACAGGATTTTGCTAAGGGGGGGGCAATCGCATATTACGGAAGGAGGCGGCCATTTTCTTTGCCTATACTGTACAGCAAAATTGTCTGGCTAAGGGGGGGCAATTGCCCCCATTGCCTCCCCCCTGTATCCGCCCCTGATTGAAGTCCGTCTTTAAAGGGAACGTCCCACTTTGTACCAAGTGATATTTAAGATGCTCTCACTTATATGAATTATAATATAATAATATTATAATAATTATTACAGCAGAGTTTCCAAATTGAAGAAATCACGACGTTTGCCAAATACATGTTAGGCGCCATTTTTCCATAGATTTCAGCAGACTCTGAAAGTTGGTGGCGCCCACTAAGACATGCATGCCTATGTGCTTCACGAGAGCTGATGCCTTTTATCTAGTAGAGGGCGCCACATACTGTCAGTAAAATGGCGCCTATTTGGGCTTTGCATTTTCATCCAAATGCATGTATTCAGGACAATTTATTTATTGTTTGGTGCCCCCCCTCACCCCCCCCATTCCCCCCTCCTTTCTTGAAGAATTCTTGGAACGCCATACCAGACCATACTAAATCAGCTATTTCTAATATTATTTTCTTCTTCTTATTTTCAATTTTTTTTCTAAATGTATTTATAATGTTAATTCCTGTTGGGAAATGAACATATGGAGCAAAACATGTCTCGTCACGTTCAATTAATTTGATTTTCGATTCTCGTATGCATTTGTAATCTTCATTGAACATGAACTGTCATCAAAAATCAAGCATCTGTCATTAATTCTGAGATTTAATGCATGTTAGCTCACATATAAAAAGTCCTCAGCTAATGCGATTTTAATGTAAACTTTATTTCGGTTTAACAGACTCAAAAACATGCTGCTTTCAAAATATTCAGCAAATTTCAAGAAATAAAAAGACGGTATAGAAAAGATTAATTTATAGAGTTCAATAGCAACATCATTCACATTGAAATATCATTGAAGCAACGTGGCTTAATAGTTGACAAATGTTATTGTAATTTGTTAAAAAGTCTAAAGTGTAAGTGGCAAAAATGCTTTGGTTAACAAGACGATCAGCTGATCACATTCAAAAAATTCAATAATTACATAAGTTTACAATATCATCCTACCTTGGTCAACAAAAGAATGAACTCAACAATTTTTATAGACTAATCAACATTGACTATAATCTATACTACAATCCCTATAGTATAGGTAGCATAACCTATTGCGCCATCTAGGGAAAATTTGCTATCATCCTCGTTTAGTCTTAAGTTTGAAAACAGGGGGCGCTTTGTGTTGCACCTACTCTGACACTTAGACACATTTTGCGCCTCCTGGAGGGAATTATATGTCATCTCAAATTAATTCTTAAAGCTGACACTAGGGATACGACTATCCTGCCACCTACAGGGCATATAGGACAACAAGCAATTGAGTATGAGGCAAAAGAATTCAAAATTTTGTTATAAGTAAAGTGGAACTGAGTCTTAAATATATTTATTTTATTCTTAAAGGGAAAGTCCCACCTTACCTCAAGCATTTTTTGCAAGAAAGAGGGGAAAAAGCTAGAAAAGCGTAGAAATTTAAATTTAATTTATAATTACCATTCAATAGTTATTCATTTTGAAACATGCCAATATGGACAAAAATCTCAATGGTTGATAGTAGCCATGTTGGAAGTCATTTTGTCAATCCCT
>JAQIXP010005872.1:0-10045 GCA_034700285.1 Proteroiulus fuscus
TGAAGTATGCCAAATTTCATCAAAATCAAAAAATATGAGGTAAATTGGTGTGTTGATTTGACATGGAATGACCCTATAGGGCGTTTAATCGAAATAAAAACGATTAAAAAATTCGTAGTTCTTAAATCATTGCAGCTATCCACAAATTAAAATAACCTCTTTGCAGGCATTCATCTCAAAACTGCAAAAGGAGCAAATCGAAGGAGAACCTCGAAAATAATAATCATTGTAATGTGGGCACCATCATCAAGTGCATGCTATACGAAAGACTTACAAAATTCAAGCACACCAGCGATGTCCACGACAACGAAAGAAGAGCGGTCAAGAAAATGTTCCAGAAGATAATTGTCGTACGAGTGCTTATAAAAATTTAACAGTCCTGCATGGAAGATCAATAGGTATTGGGCTTCAAGTGAACTTAGCATAACATCATCCTCAAATTTCCATGTTCTGACTGAAGACTTGCAACTTTTCATCTACAAAATTTGAACAATGCAATAAGTCAACAAGCAAAACATGTTGGTTTTTTGGCTAAAGAAAGCCCAAACATTATACAGGAATTGAACCCTCCTTCATCCTCAAAAAAGTGAGTTTAGCATGAAATTTCTGCACAAGCTTTGCTCGGGACATTCTTCATTTCTGGCACCACTTCAGGAAAAGTTATCGTGAACAGTATAGTTTGTTCCTGAACTGCAAAGCTTACCAATTCCATTGGCCAGGCAATGGCTTATGCAGGACAAGATGAAACCCCATACAGATGTCTATCCAACTGTTAGATGTCTTGAACACAACTTTCAAAAATAAGAGTAGTCTCGAACAAAGTAAAATATGCCACAGTACGAGTTGCGATTGGCTTCGACACTTGCCAGCCCTAAATCCATGTGATTTCTTTCTTTGTGGCTACCTAAAGTATGAGTGTTGCAGCAACTGGTGCCATCATCGGATGAATTATGGGCATGCATTTGTGCAGTATTGAGTGCAGTGAAAGGTCACATTGCATTGAAGTATTATACGAAGGACACAAGGAGCACGATGTTATTACACGATTGCAAAAATACTTGAGACAAATGCCTATAATGAGGTAGTTTTCATTATTGCATAGCTGTAATACTAGTTTAATGAAGTTCTATGAATTTGTTTAAATTTATTAGTTTAGATGAAATATGAGGGCTTAAACTTTGAATCAAGACCTACGAAACAAAATTATAGTTGCTTACAAAGCAAAAGTTGGTGAGAAATGTCATCTGCAATTTACTGTCAATGTTAGTAATTACCTTAACTGCAATTTTGGCCTTTCCATCTTAGGAATCCAACTTCAAATAATTTTGAACAGATTGCTAATTTGGACATTAGTTGCTAAAGTTATACGATTCAGAGTATGGTTTCTGGTCTTTCCCTTCCTTAGTTTCAAAGACTGTTTGAGGCAAAATATAACCTGGTGAGACTGGTAGAAATCTAACCAAAATACGTTACCATGAAGTTAAGACTTTCACAGTTAAAATTTATGTCAGGACTTATAATATAAGTCAATTGGAAATTGAGCCTCATTTGCCATGTAATCTGTTTAAACAGATTTAAACTGGCCAATCTTTATCCTAACATTGAGAAAGAGATTAAGATAATCCCCAATCAAAGAAAGACCAGTCTACTTTTAAAGATCAGAAACCGCCTTACCTGTTGCATTTATAACACGATTTCTTTTCCAATGGCGTTGCTTCCCCTGCATACCCTGCTATTCAAACATGGCTACCACTTGGCGTCGTTCAAACACGTGGTTCAGCTAGTTAACACTAAACTCCTCGCTAATTCAGACATCTGATTAAAAGGTCTATTGTACGTATTTTTTGCAAATGCTTTACAGTAGTAAAGTTACCATAAATCACATCAGTGACAAAATATCGCACGTATTTAGATAACTCTTTAAAATACTTTCTACGATCTCAGCAGCAGACGAGTACAAAGACAAGATACCGGTAGCCCTCCAACAAGCATCAGCCATGATCATCTCGGTATCAAACAACAAGCAAATGCAAGGGGTAAATTAAATTCGGCTTAACTCAGTCAAAAATTGGTGAAAACTTTCCGGAAAAATTACGAACACGATCAGAAGTATCTAGATTTCCTGAATTTACTTAACGAATAGCTTGATTGAACCCGTTAATTACTTAAATCTTAAAATATAAGTCCTTACCTCAGAAGCCAGCCCCAATCTGTCATCAACGCGGAAGTTATGGATAAATAACAATGCTGCCCCAACAGCGCTTCATTAAAGCTATGTCTTGGAAAAATGTACTACCCTGTGGAAAAATAATAAAAAAACAATTCCACTTAAAAAAACATAGGTACTGGTATATTACCGTTTTGTACTAAAACTGCATTAACAGTATAGCAAACAATCCAGGAATTTATTCAGGGTTGCATGTTTTGAGAGGGGCAATTTCTTATTTTATTTCTTTAAATTTTTTTATACTTTTAAGGTATTTTTTTCTCTTGAGAGTTTCATTTCTCATATGGATTTGGCGCTCAAGTCGAATTGAGGCAGATACATGGGTGGAGGCCTTCCTCCATGGTGGAGACAGGCATCTTTAAAGTTTGGACTTTTTTGGTGGGGAAGGGGAGGGCAGTGGTAGGCGTGGGGTACGGCTACCCCTTAAAACCCCCACCCCATTTGAATCTACGATTGCTGGAATAGTTACCATAATGAATCATCTGGAAATTGATTATTTTATACAATATTTTATTAAATCATGTTTTATTTACATTTCAACGTTTATAAATAGCAAAACTATAGTGATTAGCTAGCGTGGGTGTCCAAATCTGGAAGGAGAAGCTTAAATTTAGTGATAACAATGATACATGCATAATGGCCGGTGAAGGGGGTAAAAGCAATACCTATATATTACGTCAATGTGGCAGTGCTATCTATGTAAATCTTAATTGTCAGGTTTTGTCATTCACTTTCTGGAACTGGTATTTTCTATTAACTCTGCCGGTATGCTGTAAAATCTCATAAATACATATTTTAAAGAGCTGAGGGGCATGCACTCATATTTTTCTGGGCTATGTTTTACTATGAAGTATTAAAGAAATTTGTTTTGATTCCATGGCTTGGGCATTCGATGAAATTTCCATTGAAATGAGGGTGGATTTGGAGGTGCATGGGGTGAGATTGAAGGAAGTTTAGGGTATTTTTGAAATAAACATCAAACTATACTGTATTTTGAAACTTGCATACATTTTTAAATATTAATATTGATGAGGTAGGCCAATAGTGGGAAGGGGAGGAGAGGGGGGTTTCACATTGAGAAAGGTGATGTTGGAACCAAAGCAATGATAACATTACTCATCAATCTCCATGCACTCCTTGCAATTCTATAGTTTCACTCAATACATGATGCTTAATTGTTTCCACAGCAAGAATTTCAATTTTTAAACTTTACCACTAATATTCCTGACTTAATTTCATCTTAAGAAGGCGAATATAAGTGCAAAACATGACTGGATCGAGTTAAACTTTGCATCAGATTGCAACTGTTTTCTGTAATAAAGTATGCAGCAATCTTACTTGTGAATTTCCTAAGCTTTATGAAACGATTTGCAGTAAAATTGCATTAAAAATAACAAAAAGAAATTTACATAGAATTTTTATTTTCTGGATGATTTCTCAGTGATTCGACAATAAATTTTTTTGTTTTAATAAAGTTTAACTTTAAAAACAAATCATATTTATAGACTTTTTATCTAAATCTGGTGTTCAAATTGGGTGGGGGGTTGAAAATCATTGGCTAGTGTAAGCAATATTAATCTGAAAATCTTGGGGGGCTTCAAGATCCCCATAGCTAGTCCACCTGGCAGTCCCGTCTTAAAGGGATCATTGCTGGAATGTTACAAGGCAGAACTAATTCACCCTAAACCAGGATATAACTAAGGGATTATCGTAAGATTAGGATTTATCATCAGTCTGGTAAAAATCTTAAATTACTCTAAATTAAAAATGTTATTATATCAATATCATGTTGGCTAAATTGCATAAACCCTGCATGACAGTGTATATGGCATGATTGGCATCTGTATGATTGCTTGCTGCATTAGGTAAACAAAAAATCCAGTTTAAGGAAAAGTTTGTCTTCATACATTAAGAATCTGTAAAATTTAAAGCCCGTTCATAATGACAAATGCATAATGTAAAATTTATCCTTAAAGGTAGACCTAACACAAATGAAATTCACATTCAGTGTAGAAACTATAAAGGATATAATATTGAAGGCACCCAAGATTTAGTGTTTGTTTACTTGAAGGTACATTGAAGGATCATGGTAAGTAGATATTTGGAGTGGAGCATAGTCACCCCTTGCACCCACTCATAGCATAATTCTGAAGTAATTTTCTATTCATAGCAACTAATTTTTCAAGGTCCTAATGTAAATTGATTATGTGACCATAGAATTTATCACAATGATTTTTTTATAAACTTGCAATAAAATTTACAAAACACAACAACAAATGATATGAATTAACACAGGCGGACGTCTATGAGTTTTGATAGGATTGAGAAATGCAGTACCTGTTTTCTATCAATTTTGACATGTTTATCTTGGTATAGACTAAAATGTACGCCAATCACATTTGCCACGCATAATCATATTTGAATGTTCCTCAGGATGCATTCAATTAACTTGTATACATCAGGGGTCAGGCCTGGTATATATATACGTCATCATATAGAAGGACAGGGAAGAATAATGCAGATGCTGGATCCTCGTTTTAGCTCAAATAGTGTGGAGTGACATGGGTGATTGGGGGTTGGGGCATAGGCGCATTTAGGATGGGGCCCATGGGGCCCGGCCCCCACTTTTGAGATCTTAAATACATGGTAATACTCCACCAGCCCCTCCTCCTGAAGAAAATATTCCTTATGGCGCCCCCCTTCCCCCCCTACAAGTAAGTATAAACGCGCCTATGGGTTGGGGTAAATAAGTTTTTAAGTAGATAAAATTTTATGGGCAACCCTGTACAAACTAGGGCTTTCAAACCGTTAATATCAATAAAATGTCAACCATGCAAAATATGTATATACTGTAGTTTAAAAAGAAAAGCTACCCCTTGGATTTATTAATAAGAATTCCTTAAATCTTTATGAAATGTTGTTATAAAAGCCCATATACTTGTTTTCTTAATTCATAATATCAAATTCTGGTCATCAGACAGAATATAATAGTTGAAAATTAATCCTTACCACGAGATAATTTTGCAGCCAACCACTTGTCAAAAAGTGCCTTTGATTAGGAAATCGTGATTTAATAGCATAATAATTTCACAACTCAAAGCATGTGGTTGGTTCAAAGTTCATATGAACTATCGGGGCGCAATATTGAATCTATTAGAAATTGCTTTGATGTGTTACATAATATGACCTTATGAATGAAATGTTACTTTTATGACATTTATATAAGTCAAGATTTTATAATATATATGTATTTAATTTTTAACTAGAAGCGGCATTTTCACATAAAAAATATCCACAAAATCTATATCATTTTGACAGCTATTAAAGTATCATATATATTTTTGAGTCTGAAAATATTTATAAATCAAAAATTAACTAAAATAAATGATATTGGGCATGTTTTAACACTAAACTAGTATTAATTTTATATAGGATCAGAAATTAACCCTTCAATAATACCCAAAAGTTTGAAGAGAAAATGTGCATATATAGTTTTGTGAATATTTAATCAATATTTGTTGCATTTTTGGCTAATATTTAGTTTATACCCCACCCCAAAAGAAAGTTACATAAAATTGGACTTCCTCAGCAATTAACTATTAACTCCACTTATTCTCAATGGTGTAAAGTTAATAAAACCTGCATTTTATATATACATTACAAGGTGGTTCAAAAAAATGTTGGCACTTATAGGATACTTACTTATTGACTTTCCTTATCTCAGTAGGCCTACTGTTGTCTTTGCTGTAGAAATGGCTAACAGATTGAGTTTGGAGCAAAGAAGACTGGCTTCAGCATGGATGGATGTTCTTGACTGTTGGTGATATTCAGGTGATATTTACACAGAGAATTGCAGACAGTCAGGAACTTAAACATTGCGGCAAAATACCACCAGAAATGAGCATCAGCCATCAGGGCTCTGCAGAATACATGAAAAGTGTTGTGTTGACAAAGATGACGAACATGTGGAATTTGCCCATTTTTGTTCCTTGATGAGCTGCTTCCAAATACAAATTTTCTATTTTGGAATTCACGTATCATTAGCATGAATAACTTAATTATTATGAAATGCCAAAGTTTTAAATTGAAACTGCATCACATTCCAGCAAAAATTTACAATACAAATGTTGCATAAACAAGCTAAAGTGCCTCCCCCTAGCGAATGGTAACTCTTAGGTGTTAACATATTTCCAATCCCCCTGCATATAACTAACAATTAATTAATTACTGTAACTTAATTCAAATTAGCTAATTAATATTTATACCTTTTACATGGTAAAACAATGGCTATATTTTATAGGCTGACATTTTTAAGAAAAGCATTGATGTTTTTTTTTTACATTTTTGCTTATAATTAACAAAAATGAATAGGCAACAAGTTCAACGGTCAACTGCATGACATGTAAATTTAAGAATATTAATTCAGCATTTTATGGCCTACTGGCTAATACAGGGATCATGTGACATCACATTGAATTGCTAACTAAAATAATACTGCAAATGTAATGCCACATGGGTTTTTAATTTGGGGGACGGATCATAAAGTTCCTGAAATATGAATCGTCTGCTAGACATCATATCACCTTTAAGAACAGCACTTTCTTATTTTATTAAGTATTTATTTCAATTCAAATGAACTCAGTACCCTACAATCAGCATACCCCGGTAACATGATGCTATTTGGGGGGTGGAGGGGTATCCTACTACTATATAGGAGGAGACTTATTGCAGTAAATCCAAATTAAACTGAATTTGCCCTTAATTCTGAAAGCACTGTTACAGTGTTTTCAAAATCAGTGTAAACTTTGATTTTTTGTCCATATGTTTTTTATGGATTGGGGAAGGGATTATCCATATCAGAATAAACCTAATTTATTAATCTTGTACTCATACTATTATAGTGCTGCCAATAGCACCCTTAAATTCAACAAATCTCAAAACATATAGTTTTCCATTTCCAAATGAAACTGTATATGCTTGAAACAATATAAATGCAGACTGAATTGAAAGCTAAAACCAATAATTAATGAATTATTAGCTATTATTCAATCCAATTAAAAACTAGAATTACAGTCTGAAAAGGCAAGTATGAAATGTACAAATTGAACAGTGTAAAGTTTTACACAACACAATAGATTATTCCTGTATTTATAAAGTCTGCCATTTTTTTATAAAAGTAGGGTCGTCCATACGTTACATAACACCGATTGTTACAATGTGGTACAAAGGGTAGGGAGAAGGGAAGGAGGGGGTTATGCAACTAGGGATAACTTATTGTCATCCCGATATTTATTTTTTTGGGATTCAAGAATTGAGTGAAGTATTTTAAATTTAAATTTCATTATTTTCATTTTTCATTGAGTACAACAGGATTACACAGAGAAAAGTTAGTCTTTGCAATTTCAATGAATTTTAAATATTAAAACAAAGACGTAAAAAATATGTTTTGTTTCTGTGCATGTAAACATACCAGTATCCTGAGATTCAGAGCTCAGTCATGAAGAGGTGGGGGGGGGGGAGGAAAGGGAAGGGAATTAAGGATTTGGAATACGTGAAATCCAAACACTGACAAGAAATGCTGGTATTGGTGTGGTTGTTCTGAGAGGGTAAAGGTTAGCCCTCCCTTCCCAAAAAAATGTCTGGGTGCATATACCTGGACACTGCCCCCCCCCCCTTCCCCTCCCCAAAAATATTGCAACCGCATCCATAGCACTGAGTTATATATTGGTCAAACTGCATGTTTGAAATGTCTTTGCTGATTAATGATATTCAGTACCATTCACAAGAATGAATTAAGCACAGTAACTAGGAGGATCGTAACACTTATTTGTTTAATTAAATTAACAAAAATAAAAAAGAGAGAAATGACTTGGTTATGATGTTATTATTCTGATCAAACAATAATTCACATGTGCATCCCAACATCTTGGGCTCCAAATGAACATGGATATTTTGGATCTGCAAAACGATCATAATGATCAATGTCAATACCAAGTCCGTTTCAAATTATTTTAAATGATAAAATTGTTTTTCTTATGTATATGCCTGCATGATTTATTGCATATAGAAGTTAATAGCTATATGCAGATTAACCAGGTTTCCAGGTACTGATCTAAATAATGGAAATTTGCAATCTGTGTTTGCTGATTGATTCAATTCAATTCCTGGAATTTCCTCCACAGTTTTGTTGAACTAATGGAAGTCACTTATAATCATAGTTAACCAAACGCATTCGTTATTAGTTGACATTTCAGTTAATTATCAATAGTACCAGTTAAAGTTTCCATAATGTTTCTGTTGTAATGGTGCAAAGTGCATGCAACGTTGCTTTGTGATAATTTAGTTTACATTTTGACACAAGGTGGCATCTGGCACCATGACAGTATAGTGGGAGCAATATATTGCCTTTCCCCCAAAAAATCAATTTTAGACATTGTAAAACCCTCAGAACAAAATCAATGCAACCATTTAGAAGCATTGACTGACTTGCCGGAAACCCTTTGTAAATGGCAAAAAAGTTGAAAAATCTAAAAAAAAAAAAAATTAAAAAATAACGAGTTTTAGATATTTCATCTCCGAACTGTCATTTTTTTGAGGAAAGTGTTCAGTTTTCGAGCTAACGCACTTATTAGCCCGCAGTTAATGTTTATGAAGTAAGCCATTGTATGGGTCATCCACATAATTTTATTATGTGTTAAGGTGTGCTCCCTCTGAGATGGGAAGGGGGGGGGGACAATTGCCCCCCTTAGCCAGCAAAAATGGCCGCTCAGTAGGCCTATCCAGAGTAAATTGCCCTCCCCGAAGCTGTAACATGTGATTGCCCCCTTCCCCCTTCTTTAGCAAAATCCTGTATCCACCCGTTCCCTCCAAGTGCGTAAAATGTTTGCAAACGTTTGCCAACGTTTGCAAACATGATATTTTTTGGCGGAGACATCAATAGCACGCAGCTCACAAATGTTTGTTTACATTGTTCTGGCATAAGTCCGAAGATCAAAGTGACCCTACCAAAAACGCACCTTTACAATGAAGGAGAAGTGATTTCAAAGATAACTTATTGTGTACCGGTACCTACTTTTTGGGATTCATGATAAAAGTCAAAGATTTTATTCGGAAATTTTTCATTAATTAGGCTACTGTTACTCTAAATTTACAAAATAGGACAATGGGCATAAAGCTGGAAAGGGGGGTAGGGAGTAGACCTGGTGACAAGCCCCCCACCCAAAATTTAGCAACTGGGGAGTATTTTTAAAAATTGACACATTTTTTTCTCAAAAAGTGCATATGGGGCGTTTGGTACGCACCCACGCACAGCAGTTTTACGCCCAACCATAGGACTGTTATTTCTGCAATCCTTGTGAATTCTGGAGAATGTGTGTGTAAAGGAGGGGGGGGGGGTGGGTATGGGAACGGAAGGGTTAAGAACAGTGTCACATACTATTGAGGGGGGGGGACTGTAAATTTCTTTGCATGCTGCAAATATATAAAGAAAACATTGTTGAATCTACATGGTCTATTGAAGCCTCATAAATAAACTGGAAAAAATTTATAAAGAAACTAATTTATCTCAAAAATGGTCCAATATTCAATTTTTTGTAGAAAACAGTAGTAGTAGTAAAGTAGGGCAAAATGGCGTCCATCTTGAGTTTTAGTAACGAAAGCACGAGTTGGGTCTCACCTGACGTAATGTTCGCTACCCTTTGTGCAATAACAATAAACTACTTCCGATCGTTGGGTCCAAAGCAATAGACAGTTAAAAAAATCTCCTGACGTAAGCATAAACGTTGTGTAACTCTAAAAGTTACGTTTGGCCCCGCCCAT
>JAQIXP010005873.1:0-10044 GCA_034700285.1 Proteroiulus fuscus
ACGGGCATTGATAAATGGTTATGGCTTTACAGTTTTTCTAATATATACACTTGGGTGAAATAAATGATAATCTCCTAGGCACTAACTTAAAGACTGAATAGACAATTTTCAGCTTTAACTTTTATCCAGACTCTGAAACTGGAATCAGATTTCCTGAGATTTCTGGTGTCTTGGAAACTTTGTAGATTACGAAGTACCGTGTATTTGGAGTAAGACTTTTCAGCACACTTTGAGAATTAGTTTTGAGTTTCAAATTAATTAACCTATAAAAAGTGTCGTGGTGCACATAATAGTTGTGGCACATTCTTCATGAATTGTTGGTCAGTTAGTATCAAGCCATCAGCAGCTTGCTGTTATTGTCCATCAATGCGTTACAAATTCTAACTGGCATGGTGCTTCTTTTCTTTCACATTCAAATTCAACTCAAATAAATAAGAATAGGAATGCTGAATGCTTTTAAAAATTAGGTCCATTTTCAAGGTTTCCACAATCTGGAAATCCAGATTACCTTATGGCATGAGATTTTAAAGCCGCATTCTCCTCACAAAAGTTTTGTTTCCATTATGTCCCATTTTGGATAAAAGTTTTTGTAAGGAAAATGCAGTTTTTAAAAAAAAAAGGACAGTCCCACAAAAGACAAATGAATCTTGAAAATAAGATTATTAATAATAAAGAAGAGCAGTCTTATTAATAATTGCAGTTCACCTACAGTAATTTAGAAAAGCACTTAAATTTCCAAAAAAAGATGATAGGCGCCATTTTTATAATAGTGTTCCACCCAAGCAGAATGGCGCTGCGTGTAAGGTGGGTTCAAGTTGGCTTCACTTTATCGTTATGGAATAGTTATGGGCATTCTCTGTTAAACGCAAAAACTTGTACGCATGGCTACTATCAACCATCGAGATTTTTATCCATATTTCCATGTTTCAAAATTAATAACTTGAATGGTAATTAATTATAAATAAAATTTAAATTTCTACGCTATTCTGGTTTTTTCCCCTCCTTCATGCAAAAAATGCTTGAGGTAAGCTGGGACTGTCCCTTTAATTTACCTGTATGATTTTTATCATGGAGAACACTGATTAATTTGGTCAAGGAAACCTGGAAAATTAGGTAATTTTATTTTCAAAAAATTAGGGAAAACATGATTCACGAGTATAACCTGCATGGCAAAATTAAAATAAAGTAAAAACGTCTTTCAAAAACCAGAGAAGAAAACTAATATCCCTGACTATAGTTGCAGGATTTTATAATAGTCACCATTTTGGATTTGGCGGGCCCAACATATCGGCTGATGGCTAATGGCCCTTATGGCCATTGGCATTGGTACCTGTGCCAACTTTGTACCCTCTAGAAAGTCCATCATGACATTTTTTCAGGAAATATTCCATATTGGATAATTTATATAATATATTAATTCTTGAGCTTACCCGTGGTGGTTTTTTCTAAGCTGACCTCTTCTACATCTGGTTCATTGTCCAGTGGGCTACTCAGCACTGGTAGCACTTGGACAGTGGTCATGGCATCGGGATTGCCACCTGGCATGGTATACTGAAGTGGTCCATCATAGCCTGAAATTGAACAAGATGCCAGAATATGAAGTACATCTTTTATTCATGGAAAAAAATTCCTTAAAGAATGGAAGTAAACTGTCAAAACTGAAATTGCTGCTATGCAGGTGTCAGATGAGTGCATTAGAGAATATATCCTAGATAAATATCATACAGATTTACTTCTCATCAGAACTGTTTTTGTCCATTTTTTTGTTTGTACTTGGCACACGGGAATATTATATACTACAACTGACATAGTACTAGTGTATAGCTGCATGTCAGTAGAATACTTCATTAAAATCAAAATGACATTTCTTGATATGGACATGTACACATGTGGAATTGGAAAAAAACGCATTGAATGTCTTATCTGTCAAAGAAAATATAAGAAGTAAATAAACCAAATAATACTGTTGCAATTAAATGAGCAATTCTAAAGAATGTGTTCAAACAATGATAGGGAATGAGCTTATTCTGGTTCAAATATTATTTTTCATTTGTATTTATTTATCGACCAGATAATAATTGGGGAAATGCTGCGTGAGCAAGGAAACAGTTTTGCAATGGGTTCATGAGAGCCTGGTAAGTCAGGGAATGTATGGAGAAATGAAAATTAATGGAAAGCTTTGAATTTTTAAGGGAAGTCAGGGAAACTCTGCAATTATTTGTGTAAATTAAGGCTAAACTAGTTTAGTTTTGAACTTCCAAGCCTCTCCATCTTATAAATTGTACTAGTAAAATTGATATTACTTCAGGTAAACTGACGGTCAGCAATAACCCTAGGCTGATAGCACCTAAGTTTTGTTATGAAAAGTTGAGGAAAGTTGGAGGGCATGTTCTTCCAACCCCCCTCCCCCCCCTTCCTCAGTCACTATGGTGATGGAGCTAGTGTATGGGAATCGTGTCATTAATGATCAGTTATTAATCTAAATCATTCTGGTAAATTTTATAAAGATAACTTTGTAAAAATCGTGAGGCGAATGGAATTTATAAGGGGGAAAAAAATGTCAGGGGCACCTAAATTTTAATGTGAACCATATACATGAACTGTGTACATGGAACCTTGTAGTGATTTTCAATTATAAATCATTGTGGTAACTGAAATAGTAATAAAATACTGTCAGGGATATGGAGCGCATAAGGTAGAAAACGTTTTGGAAATTATTACCTTAACCTAAATACTGCTATGAATGATTACTGCTGAATGTGGTAATGTTTGTTTTTCTAAATATAATTTTAACATTGATGGTATACACTATAGAATAGGCCTACTCTAGTAATTTCTATGCTCCCTTAAAAAGATCTGAAACAATGCTTCTGCTTAGTAAAAAACATTTCTAAAGGGAAACTAATGATGTTCTACACACATGTCAAATGCCTTTCTATAAAAAAACATTAACAAAATACCAAAATAAGAAATATGCTAGCTAAAATGAATACATGTAAGGGCAGCATAATACAATCTCCACACTCGTGTAAAATATATTTGAGCTAGGCCTATTGGAACAGCTAGCATTTCTATTCTTGGCCTAAGTGCACTTGTAATATAACGATTTTCAACTTAAAGTCATTAATTGTGAGTCTATCTGCTGTTCTTCGTCGCGCTCCATGGTTATTCATTTTTGTAATTAAAACGATTCGCTCATTTATCAGAAATAAAAAGCGTGTATATGGTGACAAAGTGCGAGCCATTGTGCTCAAATGCATTGGACTAAAAGCTGATAATGGAAATGCGAAAGTGTTAAGAAGACAAATTTGCTAGGGCCATTAATAAATGAAGTAACTAACCCTGCAGGTTATTTGCGCCATTTGTCTTGCCGAAACCAGACATCAGGGGCCGAGTTTCATCCCGTTTTTTTGCCTTTCCGGCCGAGATTACCCGGGTGTCATTTGCCTGAACCATGCCTGGAGTTTGACGTTTGGCTCTTTGCTTTTGCTCCAACAGCTGCCTCTGTAATTAAAAAAAATTTCTAGCATTAATTTCACTGAACATTTATGCATATCTACATGTTAATTAGGTTTAATCGATCCGGAGTGCATCGACAACAATCTTGGAGTGAAAAAAATTGACTTGAAATTGACTCCTTAAAACTCGGGCTATTGATTCTGGATTCAGGAAAGTGAAAAGGGAGAATCCCATTTGATGGGGCTAATAAAATGGCAATTAGAAAAGTGATGCCTTCAGTAATTGAGTTTGGGAAATAGAAATTAGCAGACAATGTAGCTGACAAGGGTGATCAAAAGTCATAATTTTTTAAGCTTTTCGTACATGTATTTGTATGCACAAAACTTATATCGCTTTTAAAATGCATTGTTAAAGTTTATTTAGTTTTAAAGTAATTATTTTAATTAATACAGGAGTATAAATAATAACTAAAATAATATCATCAAATAAATCACATAGCTTGACAAGTTAAAGGGAAAGTCCCACTTTTTAAGAAGTGGGTTAATTGTAAGAAGAATTAAGAGCATGAAAACCAATAAAATTCTTGGCAATTCCAATTTGATTTGAGACTACCATTCTGACATTTAATAAAATGTCCTGAATACATGATTTGAATGCACCATTCTACCGACAGTATGTTGCGCCCTCTACTGGATAAAAGGCATCAGCTCTAATGGAACACATATATACATGCATGTCCTGGAGGGCGCCACAAACTTTCAGTACCTGCTGAAATCTATGGAAAAATGGCGCCTAACATGCATTTGGTAAACGTCGTGATTCTTTAATATGGAAACTCTGCTGCAATATTATTATTATTGTCAGTGTCATTCTTATCTAGTAAGTGTGAACAACTTAATTATCACTTGCTACAAAGTGGGACTTTCCCTTTAAAGAAAAAAATGGAATAGTAAATTTTGCTTTTCATAAATAACTTGCTTTCATCTTGTTACGAAATGAAAATGAACATGCAGCCCATAACATCAAAGTTTTAATTCCAAAAATTCAAAAGCAGACCTTGAAATGACATCAATTTTGGTGTATGAGCATGTATTTCTACAGAGGGCGTCCCATTTTCATAACAGAAACTATGTGATGGAACAATATTGAATGTGTTAGCAATGATTGCACACGTACAGGGGTAAGGCAGTTTTCGTTTCTTAATAACAAAGTTAGTTTCAAGGTTTAAGTCACACGCTTCTATACTCATATACATGAGTTATTTTTTCAATAATCATGGTTGCATGGCATATACCTTGTTAGGTTCTGTGTGACAAGGGTTATCGCTGACCATGCATTATTTGGTGTTGAGAAATGGGTTGTTTTCCAATTATACCAAATAAGTAAAAGATACTTGCTTCTGTCTTTTTGAAAAACGTTCAGTTAAACATAAAACATCAGTTTTATAACAGAGAGAGAGAGAGAGATGAATTCTATTGACATGGGATTGCGAACATAAAGTAGCCTATATCTAAGAAAATAATTAGCAAAAGCTCAAATACAAAGTGCAAAGACAGCTAGGAGAGAGCTATATTGACATTTCTTTATGATTTGAAATGTTTTCTGTTATATTTTCTTCCCCTTCACCAACTTCGTTTTCCAATCATTCTAGTGATTATCGTTATTGTTGTTGTTGTTGTTCTCTATCTTCTCCGTGAAATTCTCTTTTGACTATTTTACGTGTTTTATTTTTCTCAACTAAAGATACATTCGCTATTCCCCAAGTGAAACAAAAACCTATTTAGACTTATCAAAATCTTACACATTAATCAATACCAAGAAGGATAAAAGATGTCTCAAATGGATACAAGTGTGGAAAACAAATTGTAGCAAATATCTATAGCTCCCATCCTGTCAGTGTATTCACGTCACACTTCGAAGTCGTTAACTGCAGTTTGTGTATTTTTTAATGCCATGAATAATTTACTAAGATACCAGATTAAGACATGAAAAAAGTTAATTTTTTTCTTAACATAATTGATGTCAAAAGACTTATTTTTTTATCCAAATAAAAAATGTGGAAAAAAGTTGTTATCGTCTATTTAATATAGGACTTCTTATTATTATGTGCATCATTAAAGCAAAAAGGAGACTTGACTTAGCATACCCATGCATATGATATGATATGAATATATGTTAACAGGATTCTGCAGAAAGTCTAACACATTTCTTGCAGAATTAGTCCTTCAGATTTAGTGTGGTTTTCTGCAGAGATACTAGTGCAGAATTTCTGCATTATGAAAGAAATGTGCAGAATCCGTTTCCATTGAATGTATGCAAAATATCTGCATATATTATAAGAGTATTACCCAGAAACCACTGCCACAGATTAGTTTCCACTATTGCAGAAGATATTCTGCAAAAACCATATGTTATACAGATTTCAATCCCGGTATATATACAAGGTATATAGTCTTGTACTTCATTTACATTATGTATAACATGCATGTATTCTGCAGAAATGGTTATGCAAAACACATTCTGAAGTGGTGCATATTTCCCATTAAATAATGTATCAGAATAATTTTCTCTCATGCTTCATTATTTTGCTATGTGGTTTCTGTAGAAATTTGCATAATTTGTCAAAAGCAATTAAGCAGAAACATCACTGGATATTTTTATTATTATCTACAGGTCAGTTTTATACTGCATATGATGGGCATTAATGTTTTGTTTTAATGTATAGGTTTATTTCATTTAAAAGTTTTAATTCTTTTGATTTAGAAATGAAACTGTCTGAAAAGCTTACATACGGATTGACAGAAGCACAAGTAAAATCATATGTTTTACTACTTAAACCAAAACTATTGTCTTGGTATAAAGCATGCAGCTATCAAATGTGCAGCTTATCTGAAAACCATTAATACTTCCAGTAACAGTGAAGATACGACATAACAATAAAATCAGTAAATGGGTTTGTGCCACAGAGCTTCACAATCATTATGGTCTCTTTACATAGATATGTTTGCAATATAAACGTGGTGTTTAATTATCATAGGATGGATTAGATTTATTGCAAAAGTAAAGCCAGACTTTAGTTTGTTTAATTGGAGTACAAATTGTGGTTTTAATTTCGTCTATGTTTACAATAGTCTAGAATATAATGGTAAACAATGCCTGGGTATTGAGTAGACCCTATAAAAACAATACAGACAAGTATACTGGGATTCAGTAGAGTTGAAATATGAAGCCCATATTTTGGGGGGAAAACAATCTTGAAAAGAGAACGAAATACAAATTGTTTTTGTGATGTGCATTTTATGTTTACAATATATGGCGGAATTACACTTCATTACATTTTTACAGACAGTATAATCTTCATAAATTATTTGAAAATTTAGGATGATGATTAATACTAAGTTATGTGTGGAAACAAATTAAAAATTTATCATTTTATTTTCATTAATCATTCATTATGACATAGGCCTAGTATTAAGCTTCAGCATTATTGTAAAGGATTAACTCACTTAACAAAAGCTTATAATGTCACTTCATACTTTGCATAAAATCTAATGAGTACATTATTAATTCCTAGCATATTCCACAAATGATTTCATGTGATTATGAAACTATGTCATATACGTTATAAACATATTTTTTACTATATCCTATTCAGCCTTTAACCAATCAGCATTATTGTTCTTACAGAATATTTACTTTGAAATGTTTATCAGGGTGTCTGGCCGTCTGGAAAACCTGGAAATGTCATGGAAATCAGTATTGTCTGGAAATGTCAGGGAAATGTCATGGAAATTTAATCTGACTGTCTGGAAAATCTAAATAAAATCTAAACTAAATTGGAAAATTAGGCACTATTGGTGGTTTTCTAGCCCATTTTGAGTTCTTTTGAAAAAAAAAAATTCACCTGTTTACCCTTCAGATTTTCGCCTGCAAGCCATGAAAAATACTTTTTGGGTCGGGGAAAAAAATGGATTTGTGGGTGCGGCCCAGGGTAGTTGCCAAATATTGCAGTTTTATAATTGCATATTAATTTCATATGCATATGAATTAAAAATCACTTTCGTTTGGTCTGGAAATTTGTGAAAATTTGTCTGGAAAACCTGAAAATGTCATGGAAATTCGTTACTGGATTTGGCCAGACACCCCAGGGATGTTGTTCTGGAATCAGAAATGTCCTGGTAAAAATGCTGGATTGATGCCAGTGGATCCAGATAACATAGGCCTACATATATCATTCAGAAATTCTGGTGATTTTTGACAAAGAAAAAATTAAATTGTCCCCCGAAAACGCTACGCCTGTAAGGTAGGGCTAGAATTCTTATATTTTAAAAATTAATTTCTTATATTTTAAAAATTGATTTCTTATATTTTAGAAATTGAATTGGTATAATTCCTATAACATTAGGCCTTAATATGAGTGGTTAACCTACTTAATTTTATTTTAAAAAAAAATCCTGTTTATTTGAAAAAGAATTCGCACAATATTGCTATTTTTTAGGGGCAAAATTCCTATAATATTGTTATATTTTCTGAAAAAAATTTCCTATATTTTGTATATCCGCCTGTTGCATGAGTGCAGCACTGCCAACTAGCGGAGATAATTGAAAACGATCCCTTCAGTACATGTATTCAAAGAGATACGATAGAAATTGAATTTCTGAATTATTTTTTAACTAAAGGTAGTAAAAAGAAAGCAAAAATACCAAAATGTAGAAAACTATCAGATCTAGTACATCGCGCAAGAATTTTTTTCGAAATTATTATTCCTTTTTTTAAAAAAAATGTAAATGCATTAAAATGGCAATGAAAAATTGACCACCTCACGGAAAATAAAGGATTACAAAATAACCATTTAATTTTTGCAAAAAAGCGATTGGACAATGTTTTAGCTGAATAAATTTCCTAAATTTTGGTATATTTGACATTTTTGTAATATTTTTAATTTTTTTAAGAAATTGCAAAACCAGATTTTCGAGTTGAATTCCTAAATAAAATTCAAATGTCAGAAAAATGTGAAATATATCAAAATTTAGGAAATTTATTCAGCTAAAACATTGTTCAATCGCTTTTTGCAAAAATTTAATGGTGATTTTGTAATAATTTTTTTTTTGTGAGGTGGTCAATTTTTTATTGTCATTTTAATGCATTTACATTTTTTTTAAAAAAAGGAATAATAATTTCGAAAAAAATTCTTGCGCGATGTACTAGATCTGATAGTTTTCTACATTTTGGTATTTTTGTTTTCTTTTTACTACGTGTACGTAAGAAACTATGTTAAGAATGGTATTAGCTGGCCAATACGTGTATTGCATGCAGCGGTTTCAACAAAGTTACATTTTCACCAACAGAGAGTGTTTAAGTCTGTCACGCAACAGGCGGATAGAACTACTAAAAGTTGAGCATGAAGAATTGCAGTGTCCCGTATGTTTTTCCGTTTTAGTGGCGGGATCACCCGCGGCTGGGCCGGCTTACCTCGGCAGCTGTTCGAACCGGAGAACGGGAAAACCCGATGTGCCTGCATTCCAGAGTCGGAATTGAACAATCCGAACGTGAAGGAGTATCCGAATTGCGATGCCAGCTCGGACACTTGTGCTACGGCTTAAAAAGAAAAGCGGGCGAGATTACGGGACATCTTTGTCCTGAGGCTATTACTACTCTTCGTGGGACACTCTTCACTCCCACGATCCACGCAGCACTTCTTCTTTTCTAAAACATTCAAAAGTACTATATTTTATTCCAGCCCAAAATTGCATTCCATGACCTTTTTAATACTGGCCGTGCGGATGTTTTTGCCTTCGTTCGTGCTGCATTTTATGCATTTCTTTTGCTCACTCCCCAGTTTCTCAAAAGCAACGGTTTGTGTCTACTTAAAAGCAACATTTTGCGCGATTTTCTAGAGAAAAAAATATAATCGAAATCTCAAATTTTAATGCTTTTTCCCCCGGAAATTTTTCGCATAAACTTGAAATTTTGGGTGCGGCTGGGATGCAAATTTGTAAAGTGGTAAATGTTTAGCGATAATTTAATTTTAAAAATGTTTTCGACGGTACGGGGTAAGAAGGTATTTTTTAATGAAATGGTAAGGACCAGATTTTTGTCAAATTTTAGTAATTTTTAAGAAGTTAGAATTCGATGGCTTAATTTAGAAGTGGTGAATACGCCAATTTGTCAAAAATGAGATAATTGTAGGCTACCATCGTGATCCTGGAAGTGTCCCGAATTAACCTAAAGTTACGGAAATTAATTTAACCCATAATCGTTAAAGTTACGGAAGTGAAAAGTGGCGAATGAGCCACGACCCGTCGTTTCTAAGAGTTAAAAGTGGTGAATGGTACGATTCGTCAGTTTACATTTTAAAAATTTTTCCACACCTGGATTTTTATTAAAGAGGAAGTGGCGAATTTGACAATATTCGTTAAATTTTTCTTATTTTTTTGTTGCATTCTATTTTATTCAATAGGAAAACTCATGGATGCGCAAATTCGCCACTTCACGCTTAATTTATTTAGCATTCCTGCAAAATTAGTTAAACTCAAAAGGGCGAATTTGCATTTTTAAGCCTTTTCTTTCACAAATTACTTAATT
>JAQIXP010005874.1:0-10043 GCA_034700285.1 Proteroiulus fuscus
AATTTGTACTTTTATTTAACATGGAGATTCCCATAGGAGCATGCATGCTCTAAAAAGTGTGGACAGCCCCCTTAAAATGAATGTAAAGCCATTTATACATTTTTTTAAAAATTAATTGAAATGAATTTTAATTCATGCCTGCATTTTTGTTGAATTTATTTCAAATACTTTAAAAGTTATTTTGCGTTTTTTCTACCAATTACAGAGCAATTTTGAAGAATACCAAAGAATTTTAAATTAAAGGTTTTTACGTAAACCATACCACTCATCTCATCCATAATTTAATTCTCTGTAGAATTAAGTACCAATGAAGTACCGTAATTTATGCATAGTTTTTTTTTAGCAAAATAACAGTTTTTTTGCAAATTTAAACTGCAAATATTACACAGGGTGATTACTGTGTAATTTTATGCAGGTTTCATAATGTTAAAACTAAAAAAAAATCAAAGCATTAGTAAACGAAGACTAAACTACGGAATACTTGCAATTTTAACAGCATGAATTAATTTGGGAAAACTAATTTTTATGACGCAAAACTGCAGTTTCCCACTTATTCAATTTTGTTTTTAAAATAACAATTTTTCTGCAATTATTGTTGAATAACAAAGATGATTTTCTGTAATTTTAACATCAGAAATCCTGGAGTAAACTGCTGACCACTCCAGAATAACACTCCATATAATCTTAAAATTATTTGTAAATGTATAATTTTTGAAAATTTTTGATAAATTTTGTTAAACTATTTACAATGATACACAAAAATAATGTAAGCACATGCTACTTACCCAAAAATATCAACTACGGCAATTAAAAAGGCACATTTTGGTCCGACATTTTTGGATATAAATGCTGATCTGGTACTGCAGTAGTGCAACCAGAAACTGGATCTTGCTGGCGCAAAAACGATTTGGACATTTTACAAAATTATGCTTGCATTTTGCATATTATCAGAGATGAGAGTTCGAGAATTCCACCTCAGTTTGCACAGGTTTTTTGTGGCCATCCCTCAGCTCCACGTTGCAAGTGAATTTCCAGATGGATTGCGAATAAAAGTAAGCCCGGTTGACGTAGTGCGAACGGTTCTCCAGCTCCTGCAAGCTTTCCTCGACTGGCGTGGGGGGACTGCTCCCAAATAAATCGGGTTTTTCAGGATACAAGTCATCACCTAACAATTGTACTTAAAATTAGTATTAGTTACCATTTCATGCCTCATACTCAATTGTTTGCCATACAACGTTTTTCCCACATTTTTCCTAAAATTTAGAGAAATATTATGGGAATTTCTTTTTATTTTATAAAATGTTATAAGTTTTCGAAAAAATATTTCCAAAAATATTATAAAATTATAGGAATTTTTTTCCAAAATTATAGGAATGTTGTAGTGCATTACAAAAAAAATTCTCAAAATATAGGAAGCTTATTAAAATGTTTCCCATCAAATAGGAATGTCATAGGATTATTTTCAAATTAAATATAGCAATATTACAAGAATTTTTTTCTCCACAAAATATACAAAAATTGAAGAATTTTTTGAACAATTTGAAGAGAATTTTAAACAAATGTGTGAATATTAAAATAATTATATGTAAAAATATAGGCTATTATAGGAATGTATCACAAAAATATCGAAATATTAACAGACTTTTTTTCAAAAATATAACATTGTAGTAAAAAATACGGGAACATTTTTCCAAAGACGTGGGAATATTTTCCAAAAACGTGGGAATATTTTCCAAAAACGTGGGAATATTTTTCCAAAAATGTGGGAACGTTTTCAAAAAACGTGGAAATATTTTTCCAAAAACGTGGGAATATTTTTACAAAAAAGTGGTAATATCTTTACAAAAACGTGGGAATATTTTTCAAAAACGTGGGAACATTTCTCCAAAAACGTGGGAATATTATTTAAAAACGAGGGAATATTTTTCCAAAATCGGGGGAATATTTTTCCAAAAACGTGGAAATATTTTTCCGAAAACGTAGGTATATCAAATTCTAAATAGGGCCTACGTAGGAATATTTTTCCAAAAAACGTAAAATTTTTTTTCCAAAAACGTGGGAATATTTTTCTAAAAACGTGCTAATTATTTACCAAAAACGTGGGAATATTTTTACAAAATTATAGGGATTTTCCAAAAAATATAGGAATAGTTTTCTAGAAATACTGGCATTATTGACATATTACAAGAAATTATTTGGATAACTTCTTTTCAAATTATATGATTTTATAACCAATATTTTGTGAGACTATATACACGTTATTAAATTAATGATAATCCATTCAAAATTTTGAAAATTTCACATTAAAAGATTAAAATGCAGTAAAATTTTATAAAATTTAAAAAAAAAAATGCATAAAGTGAATGAAAATGTATAAATAATTGGCAAAATATAGGCTACAGTCACGGTAAGGAATAGTGGCTATACAAACCTGGAAAGAGATTCAAGAAACCGTCTCGAGCTATGATTTGGATTGGAAACATTGTTGTTAAATTGCAGCTACATCGCTTCCTGGCAAATTCTTCCAATAACTTGAGTTCACTAAAATTGAGCAAGCGGCTGGTTTCGTAAAGCTGTGGAGGTGGGAAGAAAATTTCCTGCTGCTTGACCATTGTCAGAAACTGCCTCGGAGAACACCACTTTGAGAAAAAGAAAGAAGAAAATAATTAGTTATACCATTGAAATCACTTCATTTAGAAAAAATTCTCTCAATCAGATTCATCCATTCCGAATCATTAGGATTTCTCAATAGCTGCTAAATATAGGACGATGGGGTTTGATTTTTCGGAAAAACAGTTAAATTTACTAAAAAGTGTCTGCATGCTGAAATTAGATATTGAATTTTAAATTTGGCGGTAAATATTTCACCCAATTGTACACAGATTCCTCCTCTCAAATAGGTCCGTTGGACTCGCCTGTGCTAAATATGCTTTTAAAATAACCTAAGTCCAGGGTCGGACTGGCTAAAAACTCTGTGGGCGATCGCCACCCGGGTCCCCCACCCTCCTGCTAGTGGCCCCCACCACACATCGGCAAAATATGCATTTTTGGTGATTTTGGAGCGATTTTGAGCAAAAAAGTTGCCTGAGGCGCCATTTTCTGTCAATTTTTTCAATTATGTACAAACTTATAGGCCTATATATTTTCGTCTGCTGCCCAAATTTTGAAAAAAAAAAATATAAAGAAATACTGTAGGCAATTTTGGTGATTTTAACCCATTTTTGAGTGTTTTTGATCGAAAAAAGTCGCCTGCAGCGCCATTTTCTGCCAAATTTTGTAATCATGTACAAAAACCTACAAATTCTACCATGTAGCCCAAATTTTAAAAACTTTATTAATGGAGAAAAAGGCATTTCTAGTGATTTTAGCCCATTTTTGAATGTTTTTAAGCAAAAAAGTTGCCTGCGGCGCCATTTTCTAACAGTTTTTGTAATTATGTACAAAATCATTTAAATTTCCGCCTGCATCCCAAATTTTGAAGACAAAAACTAATGGAGAAATACGCATGTTTGGTGCTTTTTAGCCCATTTTATGAGTGTTTTTAAGTAAAAAAAGGTCACCTGCAGCGCCATTTTCTGTCAATATTTGCAATTATGTAAAAACACTTCAAAATTTTTTCCTGGAACAAAATTTCTTTATGTTTTATGGGTGGGTGCTGGGGCCTGTGGTCAGTGCTTCTAAATTTAGGGGCCCCATTGGCCACCCGGGCCCTTACACCCCAGTCCGACCCTGCACCTAACCTTCAAATGGGAATCATTCGAAGGCGAGAGAAGCGATTTTAATATTTCTTTTCGGTACATTTTTCTCAATAACGGCTAAATATTGAACGATGGGGTTTGATTTATCTGATAGATAATTACATTTACTAAAAAGTAGAGGAGAATTTGTTTGTTTATCGGCCTTGTGAGCTGTACAATCGGGCAAAATGTGGGGAAAAACTTAACAGTCAACTTTGATCAATAGGCCTACCTAAATTCAGAATGCATGTCACGACAGAATCATACTAAACTTTTTAGTAAATTTAATAACTTTTCAGAAAAATCGAACGCCATTGTTTGCCGCTCAGTCATTATTGAGATTCAATCAACTTTTGGCAAAATTTCATGTCAATGTAGAAATGCATGGGAAAACTCTTCCGTCATATTTAAAATTCAATATTTAAATTCAGAATGCATATTACAAGGAAAATTATTCTCGGCCTTGTAGTAAATTTGATTAGCTTTCAGACAAATCAAACCTCCTTGTTCAATGTTTAGCCATTTCTGAGAAAAATGTACCAAAAGAAAACGAATTTAACATGGAAATCCCCATAGGGCCATGTTGTAAAAAGTGTGGACAGCCCCCAAAATTTAATAAAAATGTTTTCAGTTAAAAATACTGGATAAACTACAGTATATTAATATTATTCTTAACCTCGCAAATAGAAACCCTTAAAAGTTTAACAAATATTTCTATTCCAAATATACGACCTATTTTATAAATTTTATTTTGAAAATGGAAATATTATAGGATGTTTTGCAAAAAAATGCTTAAGAATTTAATAGACAAATAATTTTTTTTTTTCAAAATCAACTTAATAGAATTTTTGTGAGATTATGTTCAATGTATTGTTCTTGGTTTGGCATTGGTGGATGAGTTCAACTTTCAGAATGGAGAAACTGACACCAATTTTAAATTGTGATATATGAAACCCCTATGAAATTTATAGAAATAAGTAATAAACTGTGAAAACTGAGAAAATCAAAGGTTCTGGTTTTTCTCAATATAGAAATCTTTCTAAAAATATGGAAATAGTGCACAAATAATAATTTCTTCTCATAGAAATATTGCATGAATTTATTTCTCAAAAATATATAAATATTATAGGAATTTTCCCATAAGAATTTAATAAGATAAATTTTTTCCGCAATGTTATGATTTTAATACACTTTCTCAATAATTAAAATTTAGAAAAATTGCAGCAGAATATATATAAATGGCTTAATTCACAAGTAGCGAATGAGCCAATTTTTCAAAAATGAGATAAGTGAACCACTGTGATCCTGAAAGTGTCCCTAATTAACCTCAAGTTACAGAAAATAATTTAACCAATAATTGTTTAAGGTATAGAAGTGAAGTGTAGCGAATATCTAACAAGGTATCATCCCTAAAAGTTACAAGTAGTGATTGGTACCATTCGTCAAGTTTACCTTTTGAAAATTGTTTTTGACATGGATTTTTATACCAATACAAGTAGTGAATGTGTTAATATTCGCTACTTCTTTTTGCATTCACTTTATTCAAAAAAAAATAATTAAAGTCAAATTAGCTAATGTGCATTTTTAAGCCTGTTATTGCTAAAATTACTTAATTAAATTACTAATTTAATTATTTAACAAAAATTAGCACATTCCCTATAATATATATATTTTATTTCATCTGTTCACCAAATTTCACCTATAGATTTAACATTGTGTATTTCCAAATTATACCTTTTTTTTCCCATAAAAACGCTATTATCTCGAAAGCAATTTTTGGCTCATTCACTACTTGTGAATTAAGCCATCGATACCAGCCTTTCCTGATAAGGCTCATGTCCCACAGAGAGTTCATCTATCAAATAAGCCCAAACTGTCCCCAACTCAAACTTGCTATGCATTAAAATTAGTCAAAAAAATTTAAAAATAATTCATAAATTGTATGATTATTTATAAATAACGGTCAATACAGAGAAAAAAAATTGTAAAAAATTTAGGCCCTGTACCCGTGACCCCTATACTTACTAAATGATTGCTGATTTCGCTGGGACTATACGACACCGTGGGCCGTTCGTCCAGCGTGCACATGAAGAAGATGGACTCGAACCGTGGCTTCATGAAGGCCGGTGTCAGCCAGTCGGACCACTCATGCAGCGCCCAAATATCGGGGCAGCAGTCCAGTTCCAGGCACAGCCTCATGAACTCACCGGCGTCCTTCTGCACTCGAGCTTGCCAATCCTTCATTTCAGTCAGCTCGTGCGTCCGAACCGGTTCGTCCAATGAGGCCAAGTTGGGCCGCACGAACAGGATGCCGCATTCCTCGAACGTTTCCCGTATCGCCGTCAGGCGCAAGGCCAGCTCCGGGGGCAGTCTGGTTTGCGGGGGTTCCAGCGTCCAATCGTAAGAGCTGGCTTGTAGGATCTTGGGCAAAGGCTCGGGGATGCGGCTCACCAGCCGGTTCACCTCAGTCAGGCTCGTGGGACCTCGCCGCTTGAACACTTCCCACCATCTGGCGGAAAAATCGGCCTTGTCCACCATCCCGCCGGGATAGACATACGCGTTGGGCCAGGCCCCCATGGATTTGCACCTTTTCAGCATGAGAAGCTTATAGTCTTGGTCGTCCATGCCACTAATCTCGCTCAGCCGCAAGGCATTTCCAAGGTGCTTGGCTTCGCTGACAACACTGGGGGTTTTCGATGCGATGATAAGGGACGCAGCTTCTCGCCATAAGCGAGCCATAGCGGGGGAAATTTCTACACAACGGAAATTATAAATATGTTATCATTTTATATGCAATATTAAATAAATAAACTTTTGGAAACTGAAAAAAAAAAAGCATAAAGCCTGTCAGTGTCTGCCTTTGAATAAATTCAGCAAGAAAAATTCTATGCATGTTTAATTCTTCCATGTTTATAATTTTGTTTGTTAAAACTGCAATCTTTTCAGTCTTTCTGCTAAGTATATTTCACACTACCAGTGCCGCACCCAGAAATCGATTTTGGGAAAGGGGGGAGGGGCCTGACAAAAAAATGTTCCAAAATGTTTGACCATTAGGTGAAAATTAAAAGGGTTTTTGTGTATCATTGTAAAAATTAACTCAAAATAACATTGCAGGCGATTTTTTTTTTGCTCAAAAATACTTAAAAATGGGCTAAAAAATCACCAAAAGTGCCTATTTTCCCATATTTTTAGTATGAGTTCGACCATTTCGGGGGAGGGGGGGGGCATGGGTTCCCTTGCCCCCGGCACACTACGAGGATTTTCTGTAATTTTACATGGAAATATAAACAACAGAAAATTTGCAGATATACTAGCTGTCATTATTCTAATTGTTTTTGCTTTCTAAACTAAGTTTTTCTTATGCTTAAAAGCTTTAATGTGACAGTATTTCTAGGCTAGTTTATTCGCACAGTTTTCTATAAATTGTGTATCATAGCATGATGATATTTTCTGAAGTTCGAACAGGAAAAAACTTCAGGAAGACATGTACATAAATTCTAGTAAACTGTTTCTAGCTACTTTTATGGCTCTTAAAACTGCAGTTTTACTGCAATACTGTAATACTGTATTCAAGTTTTTTCTGCAGTTTGTATTTTAGAGTAGCTAGGCCTACAACTTTTTAAGCTCAGAAGAATATGGGTGGTAGGTAGGACCAGCTTTAAAGTAGGTCGATCAAGCAGTTAATCCTAATAAACTCATAAAATATTCACTTTAATTGGTTTCACAAGATTCACGAATGGAAAATATGACTTGTGTGAAAATCGAACGTGCATTTAGTATTTTCAAAGCCCATCTTGTCTTTGGCGGGCTCCTTACAAAGTAGGCCTAAAGACAAAATCAGCTGATTCGAGGTTGGCCAAAAACGCCACGTATTTTAACATTAAATTGCATCGTAATGATTTAAATAGTATAACTCCGTCATTCATTCCACTTGATTAACACATAAAACATTAATTAATGATGTTATTAATAGTCGAATATTCTATATTTTACTTACAAACAATCAACTACCAATGACCGAGTGACAACACAAATTTTCATTCATCAGGTACGGAGTCTCATAGGGGCCAATCAAACGATTATTAATCCGAAATGTACTAAACTTTTGACTTAAATAAGGGATTTTGGCGTTCATTTTTGGAATGTTTATTCCAATTCTATTCCCGTTATACGTGTTTTAGTTTTCAAAACAATTAAAAAATATTTTTTAAAAGTACTTTCAAACCAAAATAGGGGGAAAAGGCCGATATTCCAAATTATTATCTGGTCACAGTGTTCCAGTAAATGTCGTAATCGCTTGAAAAAGAAGGTGTTTTGGCTTATGTAATTAATTTATCATTTCGGCTTGCAACGTAGAAAACGAGCATTTTTCAAGTATATTCAACTGTTCAGGTAAGTTGGTTATTCTAGAACTTTGTCAGTAGGCTTTTGGATTAATGTGCGGAAATGTAAACTAGTAGATTTAAGAAAAAGTGAAGGGGCGGTTGTATCCTGGGACCTAAAATGCCCATCAAAAACTTGACCTTGATATTTTAAGACTAAAAAATATATGATGATACATTGCATTTATCATGTATTGATTTTTAATTTGCAAGGATTTGATACATTGTTATTTGCTGCAAATGCAATACAACAGCTTGTATGATTTGGGAAACTTGTCATCAGGGTTAATCAGTGATGGACATTTAGGTTTCTAATTGCTGAGTTGGCCTTAACTACAACTTGTTACAATTTTCTGTAAATACTCACATGATTCAATCTTGGACTAACTATTAGGTATGAATTTGCCTAAACTGTTCTGAATTCGACACCAGTTTTACAGTACATGTACTACGCTTCGCATGTGTGAACGTATTTTTTATTTTTTAGTGATAAATTGTTAATTTTTTATTGAACTTTTGATAGCGATGAAAGATCATGTGAAAAAGTTTTAAAAGTATTACATAAATCAGTTTTAAAAGTAGTACATAACTCAGTTTTTCAATGAAAAAATAATTCCACTTGATAAAAAAAGTGTAGCAGATAACATTGGAAAAGTGGTGGTGGTCGAAGTAAGACTTAAGGTCACAAAGCAACTAAGGCTATGTAGTGCCCAAATGTAGTCCAGAATACCGTAAAATTGGAACTATAAAGGCACACTGAAATGCCATTCAATAGTTTGTTGAATTTGAATTGAATGTTTCAATTTTAAAATCATTATACGGGTGTTTTAACATACAAATTGCATCTATTTCCCCCTGAGAAGTTGAGTTAAATGTTGAAAGATGTTAAAATATATGATGAATTTATTATGTCCCTTTGCCCTTAAAATATTCATGATCCAGATTGTCAGTAAAACCACTCAGTTTCCATTTTTTCATTTAAATCAGCTTTTGATATTTGAAGCCATATGCCACTTTCCCCTGAACTTCAGTTTTTGTATAGTTTGCAGTGTGTGCAGAACAATTTTAGTTCAAATTTTCGAAAAATTAGAACCTGTAAATTGCAAGTGCTGTGTCAACGATGGACCTGCTTGCCATGCCTGTCCGCCTTGTCGTCAAGGCCCCCAACCAGCAAATCGAGGACCAAACAGTGGAATGCGCCCTTGACTGGACAGTCCAAAAACTGAAAGCGTACCTCTCCGAGGCGTATCCAAGCAAACCGGTATTGTGCCGCTTGCAATTAGCTCAAAAAGGCCTTGAATTCATACTCTCAATCGATGCATCCTGTCTTTTCAGAAAGCGGAAGAGCAGAAATTGATCTATTCAGGCCAGCTTTTGCACGATCATCTCATGTTAAAGGACTTCCTGCGGCAGTACGAGGCCGAGACGGTACACACCGTCCACCTAGTGTGCCTGCCCTCGCGAGATGCGCCTATTTCGGCTCCCAAACGATTCACAACTCAACCCAGTGTGCCCTCTAGTCCAACTTCGTCTGACAGTATTCACAATGATGGAGTGAGACAGCGGTTAAGCTCTACATCTCAGACGTGCGTTGTTGTTTTTTTAAATCCAAAAGTTTTCCCAATTTCATAAGAAATTATTCGGAATGCAGGGGTTCACAGATGTCCTATATTTCCTACATTTTTCAGATTCCCATATTTTGGCAATTTTTTCTAAATTTTTATCATTATTTGTGAAAATTCGTATATTTTATGTTTCAATTTTTCTGTAGGCTGAAATTTCAGTTTTAATGTAGGACTATCATAAATTAAAATTTGAGTGAATTTTATCCTTCAATTAAAGTTCATAAATTTTCTAAAAGTTGGAAAGAATTATCATTGATGATATTAGGACATATTATATTCTCAAAAGAATTCTATTAAAA